>JAJOZX010009939.1:90000-151564 GCA_023014485.1 Bathynomus jamesi | reverse complement strand
TGATTTCGGCTATCCAGAGGCACAGATAGCAAGGGAACTTGGTGAAGCCTCCCTGAAGCCCCATCAAGAAGGCCACCATCTTGAAATCGCCAATGACCTCCCAGCTGAATTGTCGTACTTCAGTACACTCAGCAGGATTTTGACGTTCTGGTACTCTTTTTTCATGTGCACTGAATGAGCCAGAGGAATCGAGGGCCACTGATTTGTGTTGTGCAGTAAAACAGCCTTGAGGCTTTTAGATGAACTGTCGATGAAGAGCCGCCAGTCAGAGGTGTTGCAGGGAATGCCCACAGCGTCGAAGAGTCCTCTGATGTCATGGCAGTAGCACAACCCATCTCTAAGAGTGAAGAACACTGAAAAGCCGCGATGCCGCTTCCTCTGGGAAGTAATTCGAACGCTGTCGTCCAGTAAGTCCCACTGCTTCAGTCTGGAAATGAGCAGCTCGGCGTTGGACTTTGTCAAGGCCATTTCCCTGATGAGGTCGTTCATGTCCTCTTGGTTGGGGTAGTAGGGGCACCTTTCACCGGCCACCCGGCGTCGACGGCGCGCAGCAGATGACGCACCTTGCTCCTCCTCGGAATCATCATAGCTTGCTTCTTCTGCTGGACAAGATTGATCTCTCAAGGGAGGCTGTGGCACAGGTAGGCGTCGCGTTATGGGGAACAGGTGCAATAGATGACGGAATGTCAGGGTACTCAATGGGAGGCGCATTCTTCCCTTTCTTCGTTTTGTTGGGTCCACCATACAGAAATAGCAGTCCGTGAGATGGTCTGAGGGCTCACGCCAGACACGGGGGATAGCGAAACGCATTGCCCTCTTCTCTCCTCTAAACCAACCTTCAAGAGTGCGGCGGCAGTAGTCACAGATGACATGTGGTGCCCAGCGTTTGTCTTGGTCACCGACTGGCATTCCGAAGTAGGCATGATAGGCTTCCTTTGCACGGGTGCAACTGTCCAAGCAGTGTTTTTTAGCCGTCTTTGCGAAGAACTCGCCGCACACGTAGCAGAAGGAATCCGCTGGGTATTTGCAACCACGAGCAGCCATAACAGTAACTTCGTCACACGTCACACGTCTGAAAAAGTAAAAATAATGGATTAATTTAACCCTATATGGACATAATTCTTATTTTTGTCTTAAATTTTTTTTTACCTATATTAAACATTCATTTAGAGTACTTTGAACATAAATATGTGATTTTTAATGTAATAGATATATAAATATATATATATAATAATATATATATAAATAATATATATATATAATATATATAATTATATATAATAATATATAATGTAATATATATAATACAAATTGGACAACCTTATACCACGTGGCAAAGAAGGCATGGATGTCAGAGCCATCAATATTGTTACGTTTCAATAAAATATTCTAGTGCTCAGTTTATCAGAATTGTTTTATATTACTTCAGCCACTCTAACAACATATATTGAGCAATAAAAACTTATTCAACTTACCTTTAATCAAATAAAGTGATAAAAAATAAAAAACGAACTGCGTAACCATACACTTTTACTTCTACTGACGCACTAACTTATTTTTATCATTAAAGCTCGGTTTTCTGCAGTAGGAGTTGCCAATTCGTGATATAAACTCCTTGAACCGTTACAAATTTGACGATATCGTCATTTAAGTTAAAATGTACTTGTTTCGGTAAATATATAGTAAATTTTGAAGCGTTTACAGATCTGTCGCAGATGTCCATATAGGGTTAAAAATAATAATATTCTTATTTCAACAAAATCGTTGTTTCACAACCCTACGATCTACCATTTCTATGGTTTAGTCGTATCCATTTTCCATTTGTTATAGAAGTTATTATAATTAATTATGATTGTCTTGCATCTCACCCTCGACCCTAGATTATCACCGTGTAACACAAAATTTGTCCATGAGTTAAACTATTATTTTCTGATTTTTTAGGGCATAAATAAGTAAAAATGAGCAGTCACCAAGTTCAGACTTCGGTTCTGAGTTCATGAGATCGATTTATTGATTTTTTGCCATTTTTGCTTATTAATTTAAGGGTTTTTCACACTATCTGCTTTTAAATCAAATGAATCCTGTTAAGTATAATTTTAATTGATGTTAACACGATTATTATGATAAATCAATGATGAAAAATGAAGTTCTCCAGGCCCCGTCTTTAGAAATGAAAATAAAAAGAAGGAAACGAGTAGGGAATAATTATGTATTATAATATGTTAATACACAGACAGTGATACAGTGCAGTGATGCAGAGCGTTGATAAAGAGTATTGCTACGGAGAATTGATACAGAATTGATACAAAAATTCTAGCGTTATAGTTTAATCAAAAAGAAGTTTGTCTACGAGATTGGCGATTGTATTTCAGTTCACTCTCACGCAAAAGGTTCCAGATATAGTCCCCCATCATACTTTCATTGTACTGTCCCTTGTAGCATTCCTCGAAAGAGCTGACATCCTGGTGAAATCTTTCACCTTGTTCTTCTGAGTAGTCTCCCATGTTTTCTTTGAACTCATCAAGGTGGGCGTGTAGTACGTGCAGTTTCAGCGACATCCGGCAGCCCATGCTCCGGTACGTGTCCACAAGTTCGTCAACGATTTCCCTGTAGTTCTCTGCCTTGTGGTTTCCGAGGAAACCTTTGACTAGAGAAACGAAGCTTGTCCAAGCTGCCCGCTCAACCTCAGACAGCTTCTCAGGAAAGCTGTCGGAGTCAATAAGTCGCTTCACCTGAGGGCCCACAAATACTCCTGCTTTGATCTTCGCCTCCGACAACTTCGGGAACAGCTCCTGGATGTGCTTCAAGGCCTCACCCTCTGGATCCAGCTGTTTAACAAACTGCTTAATGATGCCCAATTTGATGTGCAGGGGTGGCATCAGCACTTTCGTTGGCTCCACCAGCGGCTCTTGCTTCACGTTATGGGCCCCAACCTCATAGCCGGTCCTGAGGGGCCAGTTCCTCTTCTCGTAGTGAAGGGCTGTATTTCGGCTATCCCAGAGGCACAGATAGCAAGGGAACTTGGTGAAGCCTCCCTGAAGCCCCATCAAGAAGGCCACCATCTTGAAATCGCCAATGACCTCCCAGCTGAATTGGTCGTACTTCAGTACACTCAGCAGGATTTTGACGTTCTGGTACTCTTTTTTCATGTGCACTGAATGAGCCAGAGGAATCGAGGGCCACTGATTTGTGTTGTGCAGTAAAACAGCCTTGAGGCTTTTAGATGAACTGTCGATGAAGAGCCGCCAGTCAGAGGTGTTGCAGGGAATGCCCACAGCGTCGAAGAGTCCTCTGATGTCATGGCAGTAGCACAACCCATCTCTAAGAGTGAAGAACACTGAAAAGCCGCGATGCCGCTTCCTCTGGGAAGTAATTCGAACGCTGTCGTCCAGTAAGTCCCACTGCTTCAGTCTGGAAATGAGCAGCTCGGCGTTGGACTTTGTCAAGGCCATTTCCCTGATGAGGTCGTTCATGTCCTCTTGGTTGGGGTAGTAGGGGCACCTTTCACCGGCCACCCGGCGTCGACGGCGCGCAGCAGATGACGCACCTTGCTCCTCCTCGGAATCATCATAGCTTGCTTCTTCTGCTGGACAAGATTGATCTCTCAAGGGAGGCTGTGGCACAGGTAGGTCCGTCCATCGCGTTATGGGGAACAGGTGCAATAGATGACGGAATGTCAGGGTACTCAATGGGAGGCGCATTCTTCCCCTTTCTTCGTTTTGTTGGGTCCACCATACAGAAATAGCAGTCCGTGAGATGGTCTGAGGGCTCACGCCAGACACGGGGGATAGCGAAACGCATTGCCCTCTTCTCTCCTCTAAACCAACCTTCAAGAGTGCGGCGGCAGTAGTCACAGATGACATGTGGTGCCCAGCGTTTGTCTTGGTCACCGACTGGCATTCCGAAGTAGGCATGATAGGCTTCCTTTGCACGGGTGCAACTGTCCAAGCAGTGTTTTTTAGCCGTCTTTGCGAAGAACTCGCCGCACACGTAGCAGAAGGAATCCGCTGGGTATTTGCAACCACGAGCAGCCATAACAGTAACTTCGTCACACGTCACACGTCTGAAAAAGTAAAAATAATGGATTAATTTAACCCTATATGGACATAATTCTTATTTTTGTCTTAAATTTTTTTTACCTATATTAAACATTCATTTAGAGTACTTTGAACATAAATATGTGATTTTTAATGTAATATATATATACATATATATATATATAATAATATATATATAAATAAATATATATATAATATATATAATAATATATATAATATATATATAATGTAATATATATAATACAAATTGGACAACCTTATACCACGTGGCAAAGAAGGCATGGATGTCAGAGCCATCAATATTGTTACGTTTCAATAAAATATTCTAGTGCTCAGTTTATCAGAATTGTTTTATATTACTTCAGCCACTCTAACAACATATATTGAGCAATAAAAACTTATTCAACTTACCTTTAATCAAATAAAGTGATAAAAAATAAAAAACGAACTGCGTAACCATACACTTTTACTTCTACTGACGCACTAACTTATTTTTATCATTAAAGCTCGGTTTTCTGCAGTAGGAGTTGCCAATTCGTGATATAAACTCCTTGAACCGTTACAAATTTGACGATATCGTCATTTAAGTTAAAATGTACTTGTTTCGGTAAATATATAGTAAATTTTGAAGCGTTTACAGATCTGTCGCAGATGTCCATATAGGGTTAAAAATAATAATATTCTTATTTCAACAAAATCGTTGTTTCACAACCCTACGATCTACCATTTCTATGGTTTAGTCGTATCCATTTTCCATTTGTTATAGAAGTTATTATAATTAATTATGATTGTCTTGCATCTCACCCTCGACCCTAGATTATCACCGTGTAACACAAAATTTGTCCATGAGTTAAACTATTATTTTCTGATTTTTTAGGGCATAAATAAGTAAAAATGAGCAGTCACCAAGTTCAGACTTCGGTTCTGAGTTCATGAGATCGATTTATTGATTTTTTGCCATTTTTGCTTATTAATTTAAGGGTTTTTCACACTATCTGCTTTTAAATCAAATGAATCCTGTTAAGTATAATTTTAATTGATGTTAACACGATTATTATGATAAATCAATGATGAAAAATGAAGTTCTCCAGGCCCCGTCTTTAGAAATGAAAATAAAAAGAAGGAAACGAGTAGGGAATAATTATGTATTATAATATGTTAATACACAGACAGTGATACAGTGCAGTGATGCAGAGCGTTGATAAAGAGTATTGCTACGGAGAATTGATACAGAATTGATACAAAAATTCTAGCGTTATAGTTTAATCAAAAGAAGTTTGTCTACGAGATTGGCGATTGTATTTCAGTTCACTCTCACGCAAAAGGTTCCAGATATAGTCCCCCATCATACTTTCATTGTACTGTCCCTTGTAGCGTTCCTCGAAAGAGCTGACATCCTGGTGAAATCTTTCACCTTGTTCTTCTGAGTAGTCTCCCATGTTTTCTTTGAACTCATCAAGGTGGGCGTGTAGTACGTGCAGTTTCAGCGACATCCGGCAGCCCATGCTCCGGTACGTGTCCACAAGTTCGTCAACGATTTCCCTGTAGTTCTCTGCCTTGTGGTTTCCGAGGAAACCTTTGACTAGAGAAACGAAGCTTGTCCAAGCTGCCCGCTCAACCTCAGACAGCTTCTCAGGAAAGCTGTCGGAGTCAATAAGTCGCTTCACCTGAGGGCCCACAAATACTCCTGCTTTGATCTTCGCCTCCGACAACTTCGGGAACAGCTCCTGGATGTGCTTCAAGGCCTCACCCTCTGGATCCAGCTGTTTAACAAACTGCTTAATGATGCCCAATTTGATGTGCAGGGGTGGCATCAGCACTTTCGTTGGCTCCACCAGCGGCTCTTGCTTCACGTTATGGGCCCCAACCTCATAGCCGGTCCTGAGGGGCCAGTTCCTCTTCTCGTAGTGAAGGGCTGTATTTCGGCTATCCCAGAGGCACAGATAGCAAGGGAACTTGGTGAAGCCTCCCTGAAGCCCCATCAAGAAGGCCACCATCTTGAAATCGCCAATGACCTCCCAGCTGAATTGGTCGTACTTCAGTACACTCAGCAGGATTTTGACGTTCTGGTACTCTTTTTTCATGTGCACTGAATGAGCCAGAGGAATCGAGGGCCACTGATTTGTGTTGTGCAGTAAAACAGCCTTGAGGCTTTTAGATGAACTGTCGATGAAGAGCCGCCAGTCAGAGGTTTGCAGGGAATGCCCACAGCGTCGAAGAGTCCTCTGATGTCATGGCAGTAGCACAACCCATCTCTAAGAGTGAAGAACACTGAAAAGCCGCGATGCCGCTTCCTCTGGGAAGTAATTCGAACGCTGTCGTCCAGTAAGTCCCACTGCTTCAGTCTGGAAATGAGCAGCTCGGCGTTGGACTTTGTCAAGGCCATTTCCCTGATGAGGTCGTTCATGTCCTCTTGGTTGGGGTAGTAGGGGCACCTTTCACCGGCCACCCGGCGTCGACGGCGCGCAGCAGATGACGCACCTTGCTCCTCCTCGGAATCATCATAGCTTGCTTCTTCTGCTGGACAAGATTGATCTCTCAAGGGAGGCTGTGGCACAGGTAGGTCCGTCGCGTTATGGGGAACAGGTGCAATAGATGACGGAATGTCAGGGTACTCAATGGGAGGCGCATTCTTCCCCTTTCTTCGTTTTGTTGGGTCCACCATACAGAAATAGCAGTCCGTGAGATGGTCTGAGGGCTCACGCCAGACACGGGGGATAGCGAAACGCATTGCCCTCTTCTCTCCTCTAAACCAACCTTCAAGAGTGCGGCGGCAGTAGTCACAGATGACATGTGGTGCCCAGCGTTTGTCTTGGTCACCGACTGGCATTCCGAAGTAGGCATGATAGGCTTCCTTTGCACGGGTGCAACTGTCCAAGCAGTGTTTTTTAGCCGTCTTTGCGAAGAACTCGCCGCACACGTAGCAGAAGGAATCCGCTGGGTATTTGCAACCACGAGCAGCCATAACAGTAACTTCGTCACACGTCACACGTCTGAAAAAGTAAAAATAATGGATTAATTTAACCCTATATGGACATAATTCTTATTTTTGTCTTAAAATTTTTTTTTACCTATATTAAACATTCATTTAGAGTACTTTGAACATAAATATGTGATTTTTAATGTAATATATATATATATATATATTATATATAATATATATAGATATAATAATATATATATAATATATATATAATAATATATATATATATATAATGTAATATATATAATACAAATTGGACAACCTTATACCACGTGGCAAAGAAGGCATGGATGTCAGAGCCATCAATATTGTTACGTTTCAATAAAATATTCTAGTGCTCAGTTTATCAGAATTGTTTTATATTACTTCAGCCACTCTAACAACATATATTGAGCAATAAAAACTTATTCAACTTACCTTTAATCAAATAAAGTGATAAAAAATAAAAAACGAACTGCGTAACCATACACTTTTACTTCTACTGACGCACTAACTTATTTTTATCATTAAAGCTCGGTTTTCTGCAGTAGGAGTTGCCAATTCGTGATATAAACTCCTTGAACCGTTACAAATTTGACGATATCGTCATTTAAGTTAAAATGTACTTTTTCGGTAAATATATAGTAAATTTTGAAGCGTTTACAGATCTGTCGCAGATGTCCATATAGGGTTAAAAATAATAATATTCTTATTTCAACAAAATCGTTGTTTCACAACCCTACGATCTACCATTTCTATGGTTTAGTCGTATCCATTTTCCATTTGTTATAGAAGTTATTATAATTAATTATGATTGTCTTGCATCTCACCCTCGACCCTAGATTTTCACCGTGTAACACAAAATTTGTCCATGAGTTAAACTATTATTTTCTGATTTTTTAGGGCATAAATAAGTAAAAATGAGCAGTCACCAAGTTCAGACTTCGGTTCTGAGTTCATGAGATCGATTTATTGATTTTTTGCCATTTTTGCTTATTAATTTAAGGGTTTTTCACACTATCTGCTTTTAAATCAAATGAATCCTGTTAAGTATAATTTTAATTGATGTTAACACGATTATTATGATAAATCAATGATGAAAAATGAAGTTCTCCAGGCCCCGTCTTTAGAAATGAAAATAAAAAGAAGGAAACGAGTAGGGAATAATTATGTATTATAATATGTTAATACACAGACAGTGATACAGTGCAGTGATGCAGAGCGTTGATAAAGAGTATTGCTACGGAGAATTGATACAGAATTGATACAAAAATTCTAGCGTTATAGTTTAATCAAAAAGAAGTTTGTCTACGAGATTGGCGATTGTATTTCAGTTCACTCTCACGCAAAAGGTTCCAGATATAGTCCCCCATCATACTTTCATTGTACTGTCCCTTGTAGCGTTCCTCGAAAGAGCTGACATCCTGGTGAAATCTTTCACCTTGTTCTTCTGAGTAGTCTCCCATGTTTTCTTTGAACTCATCAAGGTGGGCGTGTAGTACGTGCAGTTTCAGCGACATCCGGCAGCCCATGCTCCGGTACGTGTCCACAAGTTCGTCAACGATTTCCCTGTAGTTCTCTGCCTTGTGGTTTCCGAGGAAACCTTTGACTAGAGAAACGAAGCTTGTCCAAGCTGCCCGCTCAACCTCAGACAGCTTCTCAGGAAAGCTGTCGGAGTCAATAAGTCGCTTCACCTGAGGGCCCACAAATACTCCTGCTTTGATCTTCGCCTCCGACAACTTCGGGAACAGCTCCTGGATGTGCTTCAAGGCCTCACCCTCTGGATCCAGCTGTTTAACAAACTGCTTAATGATGCCCAATTTGATGTGCAGGGTGGCATCAGCACTTTCGTTGGCTCCACCAGCGGCTCTTGCTTCACGTTATGGGCCCCAACCTCATAGCCGGTCCTGAGGGGCCAGTTCCTCTTCTCGTAGTGAAGGGCTGTATTTCGGCTATCCCAGAGGCACAGATAGCAAGGGAACTTGGTGAAGCCTCCCTGAAGCCCCATCAAGAAGGCCACCATCTTGAAATCGCCAATGACCTCCCAGCTGAATTGGTCGTACTTCAGTACACTCAGCAGGATTTTGACGTTCTGGTACTCTTTTTTCATGTGCACTGAATGAGCCAGAGGAATCGAGGGCCACTGATTTGTGTTGTGCAGTAAAACAGCCTTGAGGCTTTTAGATGAACTGTCGATGAAGAGCCGCCAGTCAGAGGTGTTGCAGGGAATGCCCACAGCGTCGAAGAGTCCTCTGATGTCATGGCAGTAGCACAACCCATCTCTAAGAGTGAAGAACACTGAAAAGCCGCGATGCCGCTTCCTCTGGAAGTAATTCGAACGCTGTCGTCCAGTAAGTCCCACTGCTTCAGTCTGGAAATGAGCAGCTCGGCGTTGGACTTTGTCAAGGCCATTTCCCTGATGAGGTCGTTCATGTCCTCTTGGTTGGGGTAGTAGGGGCACCTTTCACCGGCACCCGGCGTCGACGGCGCGCAGCAGATGACGCACCTTGCTCCTCCTCGGAATCATCATAGCTTGCTTCTTCTGCTGGACAAGATTGATCTCTCAAGGGAGGCTGTGGCACAGGTAGGTCCGTCGCGTTATGGGGAACAGGTGCAATAGATGACGGAATGTCAGGGTACTCAATGGGAGGCGCATTCTTCCCCTTTCTTCGTTTTGTTGGGTCCACCATACAGAAATAGCAGTCCGTGAGATGGTCTGAGGGCTCACGCCAGACACGGGGGATAGCGAAACGCATTGCCCTCTTCTCTCCTCTAAACCAACCTTCAAGAGTGCGGCGGCAGTAGTCACAGATGACATGTGGTGCCCAGCGTTTGTCTTGGTCACCGACTGGCATTCCGAAGTAGGCATGATAGGCTTCCTTTGCACGGGTGCAACTGTCCAAGCAGTGTTTTTTAGCCGTCTTTGCGAAGAACTCGCCGCACACGTAGCAGAAGGAATCCGCTGGGTATTTGCAACCACGAGCAGCCATAACAGTAACTTCGTCACACGTCACACGTCTGAAAAAGTAAAAATAATGGATTAATTTAACCCTATATGGACATAATTCTTATTTTTGTCTTAAATTTTTTTTACCTATATTAAACATTCATTTAGAGTACTTTGAACATAAATATGTGATTTTTAATGTAATATATATATATATATATATATATATAATAATATATATATAATAATATATATATAATATATATAATAAATATATAATATATAATAATGTAAATATATAATACAAATTGGACAACCTTATACCACGTGGCAAAGAAGGCATGGATGTCAGAGCCATCAATATTGTTACGTTTCAATAAAATATTCTAGTGCTCAGTTTATCAGAATTGTTTTATATTACTTCAGCCACTCTAACAACATATATTGAGCAATAAAAACTTATTCAACTTACCTTTAATCAAATAAAGTGATAAAAAATAAAAAACGAACTGCGTAACCATACACTTTTACTTCTACTGACGCACTAACTTATTTTTATCATTAAAGCTCGGTTTTCTGCAGTAGGAGTTGCCAATTCGTGATATAAACTCCTTGAACCGTTACAAATTTGACGATATCGTCATTTAAGTTAAAATGTACTTGTTTCGGTAAATATATAGTAAATTTTGAAGCGTTTACAGATCTGTCGCAGATGTCCATATAGGGTTAAAAATAATAATATTCTTATTTCAACAAAATCGTTGTTTCACAACCCTACGATCTACCATTTCTATGGTTTAGTCGTATCCATTTTCCATTTGTTATAGAAGTTATTATAATTAATTATGATTGTCTTGCATCTCACCCTCGACCCTAGATTATCACCGTGTAACACAAAATTTGTCCATGAGTTAAACTATTATTTCTGATTTTTTAGGGCATAAATAAGTAAAAATGAGCAGTCACCAAGTTCAGACTTCGGTTCTGAGTTCATGAGATCGATTTATTGATTTTTTGCCATTTTTGCTTATTAATTTAAGGGTTTTTCACACTATCTGCTTTTAAATCAAATGAATCCTGTTAAGTATAATTTTAATTGATGTTAACACGATTATTATGATAAATCAATGATGAAAAATGAAGTTCTCCAGGCCCCGTCTTTAGAAATGAAAATAAAAAGAAGGAAACGAGTAGGGAATAATTATGTATTATAATATGTTAATACACAGACAGTGATACAGTGCAGTGATGCAGAGCGTTGATAAAGAGTATTGCTACGGAGAATTGATACAGAATTGATACAAAAATTCTAGCGTTATAGTTTAATCAAAAAGAAGTTTGTCTACGAGATTGGCGATTGTATTTCAGTTCACTCTCACGCAAAAGGTTCCAGATATAGTCCCCCATCATACTTTCATTGTACTGTCCCTTGTAGCGTTCCTCGAAAGAGCTGACATCCTGGTGAAATCTTTCACCTTGTTCTTCTGAGTAGTCTCCCATGTTTTCTTTGAACTCATCAAGGTGGGCGTGTAGTACGTGCAGTTTCAGCGACATCCGGCAGCCCATGCTCCGGTACGTGTCCACAAGTTCGTCAACGATTTCCCTGTAGTTCTCTGCCTTGTGGTTTCCGAGGAAACCTTTGACTAGAGAAACGAAGCTTGTCCAAGCTGCCCGCTCAACCTCAGACAGCTTCTCAGGAAAGCTGTCGGAGTCAATAAGTCGCTTCACCTGAGGGCCCACAAATACTCCTGCTTTGATCTTCGCCTCCGACAACTTCGGGAACAGCTCCTGGATGTGCTTCAAGGCCTCACCCTCTGGATCCAGCTGTTTAACAAACTGCTTAATGATGCCCAATTTGATGTGCAGGGGTGGCATCAGCACTTTCGTTGGCTCCACCAGCGGCTCTTGCTTCACGTTATGGGCCCCAACCTCATAGCCGGTCCTGAGGGGCCAGTTCCTCTTCTCGTAGTGAAGGGCTGTATTTCGGCTATCCCAGAGGCACAGATAGCAAGGGAACTTGGTGAAGCCTCCCTGAAGCCCCATCAAGAAGGCCACCATCTTGAAATCGCCAATGACCTCCCAGCTGAATTGGTCGTACTTCAGTACACTCAGCAGGATTTTGACGTTCTGGTACTCTTTTTTCATGTGCACTGAATGAGCCAGAGGAATCGAGGGCCACTGATTTGTGTTGTGCAGTAAAACAGCCTTGAGGCTTTTAGATGAACTGTCGATGAAGAGCCGCCAGTCAGAGGTGTTGCAGGGAATGCCCACAGCGTCGAAGAGTCCTCTGATGTCATGGCAGTAGCACAACCCATCTCTAAGAGTGAAGAACACTGAAAAGCCGCGATGCCGCTTCCTCTGGGAAGTAATTCGAACGCTGTCGTCCAGTAAGTCCCACTGCTTCAGTCTGGAAATGAGCAGCTCGGCGTTGGACTTTGTCAAGGCCATTTCCCTGATGAGGTCGTTCATGTCCTCTTGGTTGGGGTAGTAGGGGCACCTTTCACCGGCCACCCGGCGTCGACGGCGCGCAGCAGATGACGCACCTTGCTCCTCCTCGGAATCATCATAGCTTGCTTCTTCTGCTGGACAAGATTGATCTCTCAAGGGAGGCTGTGGCACAGGTAGGTCCGTCGCGTTATGGGGAACAGGTGCAATAGATGACGGAATGTCAGGGTACTCAATGGGAGGCGCATTCTTCCCCTTTCTTCGTTTTGTTGGGTCCACCATACAGAAATAGCAGTCCGTGAGATGGTCTGAGGGCTCACGCCAGACACGGGGGATAGCGAAACGCATTGCCCTCTTCTCTCCTCTAAACCAACCTTCAAGAGTGCGGCGGCAGTAGTCACAGATGACATGTGGTGCCCAGCGTTTGTCTTGGTCACCGACTGGCATTCCGAAGTAGGCATGATAGGCTTCCTTTGCACGGGTGCAACTGTCCAAGCAGTGTTTTTTAGCCGTCTTTGCGAAGAACTCGCCGCACACGTAGCAGAAGGAATCCGCTGGGTATTTGCAACCACGAGCAGCCATAACAGTAACTTCGTCACACGTCACACGTCTGAAAAAGTAAAAATAATGGATTAATTTAACCCTATATGGACATAATTCTTATTTTTGTCTTAAATTTTTTTTACCTATATTAAACATTCATTTAGAGTACTTTGAACATAAATATGTGATTTTTAATGTAATATATATATACATATATATATATAATAATATATATATATAAAATAATAATATATATATAATAATAATAATATATAATATATATATAATGTAATATATTAATACAAATTGGACAACCTTATACCACGTGGCAAAGAAGGCATGGATGTCAGAGCCATCAATATTGTTACGTTTCAATAAAATATTCTAGTGCTCAGTTTATCAGAATTGTTTTATATTACTTCAGCCACTCTAACAACATATATTGAGCAAAAAAACTTATTCAACTTACCTTTAATCAAATAAAGTGATAAAAAATAAAAAACGAACTGCGTAACCATACACTTTTACTTCTACTGACGCACTAACTTATTTTTATCATTAAAGCTCGGTTTTCTGCAGTAGGAGTTGCCAATTCGTGATATAAACTCCTTGAACCGTTACAAATTTGACGATATCGTCATTTAAGTTAAAATGTACTTGTTTCGGTAAATATATAGTAAATTTTGAAGCGTTTACAGATCTGTCGCAGATGTCCATATAGGGTTAAAAAATAATAATATCTTATTTCAACAAAATCGTTGTTTCACAACCCTACGATCTACCATTTCTATGGTTTAGTCGTATCCATTTTCCATTTGTTATAGAAGTTATTATAATTAATTATGATTGTCTTGCATCTCACCCTCGACCCTAGATTATCACCGTGTAACACAAAATTTGTCCATGAGTTAAACTATTATTTTCTGATTTTTTAGGGCATAAATAAGTAAAAATGAGCAGTCACCAAGTTCAGACTTCGGTTCTGAGTTCATGAGATCGATTTATTGATTTTTTGCCATTTTTGCTTATTAATTTAAGGGTTTTTCACACTCTGCTTTTAAATCAAATGAATCCTGTTAAGTATAATTTTAATTGATGTTAACACGATTATTATGATAAATCAATGATGAAAAATGAAGTTCTCCAGGCCCCGTCTTTAGAAATGAAAATAAAAAGAAGGAAACGAGTAGGGAATAATTATGTATTATAATATGTTAATACACAGACAGTGATACAGTGCAGTGATGCAGAGCGTTGATAAAGAGTATTGCTACGGAGAATTGATACAGAATTGATACAAAAATTCTAGCGTTATAGTTTAATCAAAAAGAAGTTTGTCTACGAGATTGGCGATTGTATTTCAGTTCACTCTCACGCAAAGGTTCCAGATATAGTCCCCCATCATACTTTCATTGTACTGTCCCTTGTAGCATTCCTCGAAAGAGCTGACATCCTGGTGAAATCTTTCACCTTGTTCTTCTGAGTAGTCTCCCATGTTTTCTTTGAACTCATCAAGGTGGGCGTGTAGTACGTGCAGTTTCAGCGACATCCGGCAGCCCATGCTCCGGTACGTGTCCACAAGTTCGTCAACGATTTCCCTGTAGTTCTCTGCCTTGTGGTTTCCGAGGAAACCTTTGACTAGAGAAACGAAGCTTGTCCAAGCTGCCCGCTCAACCTCAGACAGCTTCTCAGGAAAGCTGTCGGAGTCAATAAGTCGCTTCACCTGAGGGCCCACAAATACTCCTGCTTTGATCTTCGCCTCCGACAACTTCGGGAACAGCTCCTGGATGTGCTTCAAGGCCTCACCCTCTGGATCCAGCTGTTTAACAAACTGCTTAATGATGCCCAATTTGATGTGCAGGGGTGGCATCAGCACTTTCGTTGGCTCCACCAGCGGCTCTTGCTTCACGTTATGGGCCCCAACCTCATAGCCGGTCCTGAGGGGCCAGTTCCTCTTCTCGTAGTGAAGGGCTGTATTTCGGCTATCCCAGAGGCACAGATAGCAAGGGAACTTGGTGAAGCCTCCCTGAAGCCCCATCAAGAAGGCCACCATCTTGAAATCGCCAATGACCTCCCAGTGAATTGGTCGTACTTCAGTACACTCAGCAGGATTTTGACGTTCTGGTACTCTTTTTTCATGTGCACTGAATGAGCCAGAGGAATCGAGGGCCACTGATTTGTGTTGTGCAGTAAAACAGCCTTGAGGCTTTTAGATGAACTGTCGATGAAGAGCCGCCAGTCGAGGTGTTGCAGGGAATGCCCACAGCGTCGAAGAGTCCTCTGATGTCATGGCAGTAGCACAACCCATCTCTAAGAGTGAAGAACACTGAAAAGCCGCGATGCCGCTTCCTCTGGGAAGTAATTCGAACGCTGTCGTCCAGTAAGTCCCACTGCTTCAGTCTGGAAATGAGCAGCTCGGCGTTGGACTTTGTCAAGGCCATTTCCCTGATGAGGTCGTTCATGTCCTCTTGGTTGGGGTAGAGGGGCACCTTTCACCGGCCACCCGGCGTCGACGGCGCGCAGCAGATGACGCACCTTCCTCCTCGGAATCATCATAGCTTGCTTCTTCTGCTGGACAAGATTGATCTCTCAAGGGAGGCTGTGGCACAGGTAGGTCCGTCGCGTTATGGGGAACAGGTGCAATAGATGACGGAATGTCAGGGTACTCAATGGGAGGCGCATTCTTCCCCTTTCTTCGTTTTGTTGGGTCCACCATACAGAAATAGCAGTCCGTGAGATGGTCTGAGGGCTCACGCCAGACACGGGGGATAGCGAAACGCATTGCCCTCTTCTCTCCTCTAAACCAACCTTCAAGAGTGCGGCGGCAGTAGTCACAGATGACATGTGGTGCCCAGCGTTTGTCTTGGTCACCGACTGGCATTCCGAAGTAGGCATGATAGGCTTCCTTTGCACGGGTGCAACTGTCCAAGCAGTGTTTTTTAGCCGTCTTTGCGAAGAACTCGCCGCACACGTAGCAGAAGGAATCCGCTGGGTATTTGCAACCACGAGCAGCCATAACAGTAACTTCGTCACACGTCACACGTCTGAAAAAGTAAAAATAATGGATTAATTTAACCCTATATGGACATAATTCTTATTTTTGTCTTAAAATTTTTTTTACCTATATTAAACATTCATTTAGAGTACTTTGAACATAAATATGTGATTTTTAATGTATATATATACACATATATATATAATAATATATATAAAATAATATATATATATAATATATATAATAATATATATAATATATATATAATGTAATATATATAATACAAATGGACAACCTTATACCACGTGGCAAAGAAGGCATGGATGTCAGAGCCATCAATATTGTTACGTTTCAATAAAATATTCTAGTGCTCAGTTTATCAGAATTGTTTTATATTACTTCAGCCACTCTAACAACATATATTGAGCAATAAAAACTTATTCAACTTACCTTTAATCAAATAAAGTGATAAAAAATAAAAAACGAACTGCGTAACCATACACTTTTACTTCTACTGACGCACTAACTTATTTTATCATTAAAGCTCGGTTTTCTGCAGTAGGAGTTGCCAATTCGTGATATAAACTCCTTGAACCGTTACAAATTGACGATATCGTCATTTAAGTTAAAATGTACTTGTTTCGGTAAATATATAGTAAATTTTGAAGCGTTTACAGATCTGTCGCAGATGTCCATATAGGGTTAAAAATAATAATATTTTATTTCAACAAAATCGTTGTTTCACAACCCTACGATCTACCATTTCTATGGTTTAGTCGTATCCATTTTCCATTTGTTATAGAAGTTATTATAATTAATTATGATTGTCTTGCATCTCACCCTCGACCCTAGATTATCACCGTGTAACACAAAATTTGTCCATGAGTTAAACTATTATTTTCTGATTTTTTAGGGCATAAATAAGTAAAAATGAGCAGTCACCAAGTTCAGACTTCGGTTCTGAGTTCATGAGATCGATTTATTGATTTTTTGCCATTTTTGCTTATTAATTTAAGGGTTTTTCACACTATCTGCTTTTAAATCAAATGAATCCTGTTAAGTATAATTTTAATTGATGTTAACACGATTATTATGATAAATCAATGATGAAAAATGAAGTTCTCCAGGCCCCGTCTTTAGAAATGAAATAAAAAGAAGGAAACGAGTAGGGAATAATTATGTATTATAATATGTTAATACACAGACAGTGATACAGTGCAGTGATGCAGAGCGTTGATAAAGAGTATTGCTACGGAGAATTGATACAGAATTGATACAAAAATTCTAGCGTTATAGTTTAATCAAAAAGAAGTTTGTCTACGAGATTGGCGATTGTATTTCAGTTCACTCTCACGCAAAAGGTTCCAGATATAGTCCCCCATCATACTTTCATTGTACTGTCCCTTGTAGCATTCCTCGAAAGAGCTGACATCCTGGTGAAATCTTTCACCTTGTTCTTCTGAGTAGTCTCCCATGTTTTCTTTGAACTCATCAAGGTGGGCGTGTAGTACGTGCAGTTTCAGCGACATCCGGCAGCCCATGCTCCGGTACGTGTCCACAAGTTCGTCAACGATTTCCCTGTAGTTCTCTGCCTTGTGGTTTCCGAGGAAACCTTTGACTAGAGAAACGAAGCTTGTCCAAGCTGCCGCTCAACCTCAGACAGCTTCTCAGGAAAGCTGTCGGAGTCAATAAGTCGCTTCACCTGAGGGCCCACAAATACTCCTGCTTTGATCTTCGCCTCCGACAACTTCGGGAACAGCTCCTGGATGTGCTTCAAGGCCTCACCTCTGGATCCAGCTGTTAACAAACTGCTTAATGATGCCCAATTTGATGTGCAGGGGTGGCATCAGCACTTTCGTTGGCTCCACCAGCGGCTCTTGCTTCACGTTATGGGCCCCAACCTCATAGCCGGTCCTGAGGGGCCAGTTCCTCTTCTCGTAGTGAAGGGCTGTATTTCGGCTATCCCAGAGGCACAGATAGCAAGGGAACTTGGTGAAGCCTCCCTGAAGCCCCATCAAGAAGGCCACCATCTTGAAATCGCCAATGACCTCCCAGCTGAATTGGTCGTACTTCAGTACACTCAGCAGGATTTTGACGTTCTGGTACTCTTTTTTCATGTGCACTGAATGAGCCAGAGGAATCGAGGGCCACTGATTTGTGTTGTGCAGTAAAACAGCCTTGAGGCTTTTAGATGAACTGTCGATGAAGAGCCGCCAGTCAGAGGTGTTGCAGGGAATGCCCACAGCGTCGAAGAGTCCTCTGATGTCATGGCAGTAGCACAACCCATCTCTAAGAGTGAAGAACACTGAAAAGCCGCGATGCCGCTTCCTCTGGGAAGTAATTCGAACGCTGTCGTCCAGTAAGTCCCACTGCTTCAGTCTGGAAATGAGCAGCTCGGCGTTGGACTTTGTCAAGGCCATTTCCCTGATGAGGTCGTTCATGTCCTCTTGGTTGGGGTAGTAGGGGCACCTTTCACCGGCCACCCGGCGTCGACGGCGCGCAGCAGATGACGCACCTTGCTCCTCCTCGGAATCATCATAGCTTGCTTCTTCTGCTGGACAAGATTGATCTCTCAAGGGAGGCTGTGGCACAGGTAGGTCCGTCGCGTTATGGGGAACAGGTGCAATAGATGACGGAATGTCAGGGTACTCAATGGAGGCGCATTCTTCCCCTTTCTTCGTTTTGTTGGGTCCACCATACAGAAATAGCAGTCCGTGAGATGGTCTGAGGGCTCACGCCAGACACGGGGGATAGCGAAACGCATTGCCCTCTTCTCTCCTCTAAACCAACCTTCAAGAGTGCGGCGGCAGTAGTCACAGATGACATGTGGTGCCCAGCGTTTGTCTTGGTCACCGACTGGCATTCCGAAGTAGGCATGATAGGCTTCCTTTGCACGGGTGCAACTGTCCAAGCAGTGTTTTTTAGCCGTCTTTGCGAAGAACTCGCCGCACACGTAGCAGAAGGAATCCGCTGGGTATTTGCAACCACGAGCAGCCATAACAGTAACTTCGTCACACGTCACACGTCTGAAAAAGTAAAAATAATGGATTAATTTAACCCTATATGGACATAATTCTTATTTTTGTCTTAAATTTTTTTTACCTATATTAAACATTCATTTAGAGTACTTTGAACATAAATATGTGATTTTTAATGTAATATATATATACACATATATATATAATAATATATATATAAATAATATATAATATATATAATAATATATATAATAATATATAATGTAATATATATAATACAAATTGGACAACCTTATACCACGTGGCAAAGAAGGCA
The DNA here is from genome assembly GCA_023014485.1 of Bathynomus jamesi. Taxonomy (NCBI): domain Eukaryota; kingdom Metazoa; phylum Arthropoda; class Malacostraca; order Isopoda; family Cirolanidae; genus Bathynomus; species Bathynomus jamesi. The sequence goes on along the minus strand of JAJOZX010009939.1, from coordinate 132,320 downwards.
TGGATGTCAGAGCCATCAATATTGTTACGTTTCAATAAAATATTCTAGTGCTCAGTTTATCAGAATTGTTTTATATTACTTCAGCCACTCTAACAACATATATTGAGCAATAAAAACTTATTCAACTTACCTTTAATCAAATAAAGTGATAAAAAATAAAAAACGAACTGCGTAACCATACACTTTTACTTCTACTGACGCACTAACTTATTTTTATCATTAAAGCTCGGTTTTCTGCAGTAGGAGTTGCCAATTCGTGATATAAACTCCTTGAACCGTTACAAATTTGACGATATCGTCATTTAAGTTAAAATGTACTTGTTTCGGTAAATATATAGTAAATTTTGAAGCGTTTACAGATCTGTCGCAGATGTCCATATAGGGTTAAAAATAATAATATTCTTATTTCAACAAAATCGTTGTTTCACAACCCTACGATCTACCATTTCTATGGTTTAGTCGTATCCATTTTCCATTTGTTATAGAAGTTATTATAATTAATTATGATTGTCTTGCATCTCACCCTCGACCCTAGATTATCACCGTGTAACACAAAATTTGTCCATGAGTTAAACTATTATTTTCTGATTTTTTAGGGCATAAATAAGTAAAAATGAGCAGTCACCAAGTTCAGACTTCGGTTCTGAGTTCATGAGATCGATTTATTGATTTTTTGCCATTTTTGCTTATTAATTTAAGGGTTTTTCACACTATCTGCTTTTAAATCAAATGAATCCTGTTAAGTATAATTTTAATTGATGTTAACACGATTATTATGATAAATCAATGATGAAAAATGAAGTTCTCCAGGCCCCGTCTTTAGAAATGAAAATAAAAAGAAGGAAACGAGTAGGGAATAATTATGTATTATAATATGTTAATACACAGACAGTGATACAGTGCAGTGATGCAGAGCGTTGATAAAGAGTATTGCTACGGAGAATTGATACAGAATTGATACAAAAATTCTAGCGTTATAGTTTAATCAAAAAGAAGTTTGTCTACGAGATTGGCGATTGTATTTCAGTTCACTCTCACGCAAAAGGTTCCAGATATAGTCCCCCATCATACTTTCATTGTACTGTCCCTTGTAGCGTTCCTCGAAAGAGCTGACATCCTGGTGAAATCTTTCACCTTGTTCTTCTGAGTAGTCTCCCATGTTTTCTTTGAACTCATCAAGGTGGGCGTGTAGTACGTGCAGTTTCAGCGACATCCGGCAGCCCATGCTCCGGTACGTGTCCACAAGTTCGTCAACGATTTCCCTGTAGTTCTCTGCCTTGTGGTTTCCGAGGAAACCTTTGACTAGAGAAACGAAGCTTGTCCAAGCTGCCCGCTCAACCTCAGACAGCTTCTCAGGAAAGCTGTCGGAGTCAATAAGTCGCTTCACCTGAGGGCCCACAAATACTCCTGCTTTGATCTTCGCCTCCGACAACTTCGGGAACAGCTCCTGGATGTGCTTCAAGCCTCACCCTCTGATCCAGCTGTTTAGCAAACTGCTTAATGATGCCCAATTTGATGTGCAGGGGTGGCATCAGCACTTTCGTTGGCTCCACCAGCGGCTCTTGCTTCACGTTATGGGCCCCAACCTCATAGCCGGTCCTGAGGGGCCGTTCCTCTTCTCGATGAAGGCTGTATTTCGCTATCCCTAGGCACAGATAGCAGGGAACTTGGTGAAGCCTCCCTGAAGCCCCATCAAGAAGGCCACCATCTTGAAATCGCCAATGACCTCCAGCTGAATTGGTCGTACTTCAATACCTCAGCAGGATTTTGACGTTCTGGTACTCTTTTTTCATGTGCACTGAATGAGCCGAGGAATCGAGGCCACTGATTTGTGTTTGTGCATTAAAACACCTTGAGGCTTTTTAGATGAACTGTCGATGAGAGCCGCCAGTCAGAGGTGTTGCAGGGAATGCCCGCGTCGAAGAGTCCTCTGATATCATGGCAGTAGCACAACCCATCTCTAAGAGTGAAGACACTGAAAAGCCGCGATGCCGCTTCCTCTGGGAAGTAATTCGAACGCTGTCGTCCAGTAAGTCCCCTGCTTCAGTCTGGAAATGACAGCTCGGCGTTGGACTTTGTCAAGGCCATTTCCCTGATGAGGTCGTTCATGTCCTCTTGGTTGGGGTAGTAGGGCACCTTTCACCGGCCACCCGGCGTCGACGGCGCGCAGCAGATGACGCACCTTGCTCCTCCTCGGAATCATCATAGCTTGCTTCTTCTGCTGGACAAGATTGATCTCTCAAGGGAGGCTGTGGCACAGGTAGGTCCGTCGCGTTATGGGGAACAGGTGCAATAGATGACGGAATGTCAAGGGTACTCAATGGGAGGCGCATTCTTCCCCTTTTCTTCGTTTTGTTGGGTCCACCATACAGAAATAGCAGTCCGTGAGATGGTCTGAGGCTCACGCCAGACACGGGGTACGCGAAACGCATTGCCCTCTTCTCTCCTCTAAACCAACCTTCAAGAGTGCGGCGGAGTAGTCACAGATGACATGTGGTGCCCAGCGTTTGTCTTGGTCACCGACTGGCATTCCGAAGTAGGCATGATAGCTTCCTTTGCACGGGTGCAACTGTCCAAGCAGTGTTTTTAGCCGTCTTTGCGAAGACTCGCCGCACACGTAGCAGAAGGAATCCGCTGGGTATTTGCAACCACGAGCAGCCATAGCAGTAACTTCGTCACACGTCACACGTCTGAAAAAGTAAAATAATGATTAATTTAACCCTATATGGACATAATTCTTATTTTTGTCTTAAATTTTTTTTACCTATATTAAACATTCATTTAGAGTACTTTGAACATAAATATGTGATTTTTAATGTAATATATATATATATATATATGTATATAATAATATATATATAATAATATATATAATAATATATAATATATATAATGTAATATATATAATACAAATTGGACAACCTTATACCACGTGGCAAAGAGGCATGGATGTCAAGAGCCATCAATATTGTTACGTTTCAATAAAATATTCTAGTGCTCAGTTTTATCAGAATTGTTTTATATTACTTCAGCCACTCTAACAACATATATTGAGCATAAAAACTTATTCAACTTACCTTTAATCAAATAAAGTGATAAAAAATAAAAACGAACTGCGTACCATACACTTTTACTTCTACTGACGCACTAACTTATTTTTATCATTAAAGCTCGTTTTCTGCAGTAGGAGTTGCCAATTCGTGATATAAACTCCTTGAACCGTTACAAATTTGACGATATCGTCATTTAAGTTAAAATGTACTTGTTTCGGTAATTATATAGTAAATTTTGAAGCGTTTACAGATCTGTCGCTAATGTCCATATAGGGTTAAAAATAATAATATTCTTATTTCAACAAAATCCTTGTTTCACAACCCTACGATCTACCATTTCTATGGTTTAGTCGTATCCATTTTCCATTTGTTATAGAAGTTATTATAATTAATTATGATTGTCTTGCATCTCACCTCGACCCTAGATTATCACCGTGTAACACAAATTTGTCCATGAGTTAAACTATTATTTTCTGATTTTTTAGGCATAATAAGTAAAAATGAGCAGTCACCAAGTTCAGACTTCGTTCTGAGTTCATGAGATCGATTTATTGATTTTTTGCCATTTTTTGCTTATTAATTTAAGGGTTTTTCACACTATCTGCTTTTAAATCAAATGAATCCTGTTAAGTATAATTTTTAATTGATGTTAACACGATTATTATGATAAATCAATGATGAAAAATGAAGTTCTCCAGGCCCCGTCTTTAGAAATGAAAATAAAAAGAAGGAAACGAGTATGGAATAATTATGTATTATAATATGTTAATACCAGACAGTGATACAGTGCAGTGATGCAGAGCGTTGATAAAGAGTATTGCTACGGAGAATTGATACAAATTGATACAAAAATTCTAGCGTTATAGTTTAATCAAAAGAAGTTTGTCTACGAGATTGGCGATTGTATTTCAGTTCACTCTCACGCAAAAGGTTCCAGATATAGTCCCCCATCATACTTTCATTGTACTGTCCCTTGTAGCTTTCCTCGAAGAGCTGACATCCTGGTGAAATCTTTCACCTTGTTCTTCTGAGTAGTCTCCCATGTTTTCTTTGAACTCATCATGGTGGGCGTGTAGTACGTGCAGTTTCAGCGACATCCGGCAGCCCATGCTCCGGTACGTGTCCACAAGTTTCGTCAACGATTTCCCTGTAGTTCTCTGCCTTGTGGTTTCCGAGGAAACCTTTGACTAGAGAAACGAAGCTTGTCCAAGCTGCCCGCTCAACCTCAGACAGCTTCTCAGGAAAGATGTCGGAGTCAATAAGTCGCTTCAACCCGAGGGCCCACAAATACTCCTGCTTTGATCTTCGCCCCGACAACTTCGGGAAAGCTCCTGGATGTGCTTCAAGGCCTCACCCTCTGGATCCAGCTGTTTAACAAACTGCTTAATGATGCCCAATTTGATGTGCAGGGGTGGCATCAGCACTTTCGTTGGCTCCACCAGCGCTCTTGCTTCACGTTATGGGCCCCAACCTCATAGCCGGTCCTGAGGGGCCAGTTTCCTCTTCTCGTAGTGAAGGGCTGTATTTCGGCTATCCCAGAGGCACAGATAGCAAGGGAACTTGGTGAAGCCTCCCTGAAGCCCCATCAAGAGGCCACCATCTTGAAATCGCCAATGACCTCCCAGCTGAATTGGTCGTACTTCAGTACACTCAGCAGGATTTTGACGTTCTGGTACTCTTTTTTCATGTGCACTGAATGAGCCAGGAATCGAGGGCCACTGATTTGTGTTGTGCAGTAAAACAGCCTTGAGGCTTTTAGATGAACTGTCGATGAAGAGCCGCCAGTCAGAGGTGTTTGCAGGGAATGCCCACGGCGTCGAAGAGTCCTCTGATATCATGGCAGTAGCACAACCCATCTCTAAGAGTGAAGAACACTGAAAAGCCGCGATGCCGCTTCCTCTGGGAAGTAATTCGAACGCTGTCGTCCAGTAAGTCCACTGCTTCAGTCTGGAAATGAGCAGCTCGGCGTTGGACTTTGTCAAGGCCATTTCCCTGATGAGGTCGTTCATGTCCTCTTGGTTGGGGTAGTAGGGGCACCTTCACCGGCCACCCGGCGTCGACGGCGCGCAGCAGATGACGCACCTTGCTCCTCCTCGGAATCATCATAGCTTGCTTCTTCTGCTGACAAGATTGATCTCTCAAGGGAGGCTGTGGCACAGGTAGGTTCCGTCGCGTTATGGGGAACAGGTGCAATAGATGACGGAATTCAGGTACTCAATGGGAGGCGCATTCTTCCCTTTCTTCGTTTTGTTGGGTCCACCATACAGAAATAGCAGTCCGTGAGATGGTCTGAGGGCTCACGCCAGACACGGGGATAGCGAAACGCATTGCCCTCTCTCTCCTCTAAACCAACCATCAAGAGTGTGGCGGCGTAGTCACAGATGACATGTGGTGCCCAGCGTTTGTTTGGTCACCGACTGGCATTCCGAAGTAGGCATGATAGGCTTCCTTTGCACGGGTGCAACTGCCCAAGCAGTGTTTTTTAGCCGTCTTTGCGAAGAACTCGCCGCACACGTAGCAGAAGGAATCCGCTGGGTATTTGCAACCACGAGCAGCCATAACAGTAACTTCGTCACACGTCACACGTCTGAAAAAGTAAAAATAATGGATTAATTTAACCCTATGACATAATTCTTATTTTTGTCTTAATTTTTTTTTTACCTATATTAAACATTCATTTAGAGTACTTGAACATAAATGTGATTTTTAATGTAATATATATATATATACATATATATATATAATAATATATATATAAATAATTATATATATATATAATATAATATATAATATATATATAATGTAATATATATAATACAAATTGGACAACCTTATACCACGTGGCAAAGGCATGGATGTCAGAGCCATCAATATTGTTACGTTTCATAAAATATTCTAGTGCTCAGTTTATCAGAATTGTTTTATATTACTTCAGCCACTCTAACAACATATATTGAGCAATAAAAACTTATTCACTTACCTTTAATCAAATAAAGTGATAAAAATAAAAAACGAACTGCGTAACCATACACTTTTACTTCTACTGACGCACTAACTTATTTTTATCATTAAAGCTCGGTTTTCTGCAGTAGGAGTTGCCAATTCGTGATATAAACTCCTTGAACCGTTACAAATTTGACGATATCGTCATTTAAGTTAAAATGTACTTGTTTCGGTAATTATATAGTAAATTTTGAAGCGTTTACAGATCTGTCGCAGATGTCCATATAGGGTTAAAAATAATAATATTCTTATTTCAACAAAATCGTTGTTTCACAACCCTACGATCTACCATTTCTATGGTTTAGTCGTATCCATTTTCCATTTGTTATAGAAGTTATTATAATTAATTATGATTGTCTTGCATCTCACCCTCGACCCTAGATTATCACCGTGTAACACAAAATTTGTCCATGAGTTAAACTATTATTTTCTGATTTTTTAGAGCATAAATAAGTAAAAATGAGCAGTCACCAAGTTCAGACTTCGGTTCTGAGTTCATGAGATCGATTTATTGATTTTTTGCCATTTTTGCTTATTAATTTAAGGGTTTTTCACACTATCTGCTTTTAAATCAAATGAATCCTGTTAAGTATAATTTTAATTGATGTTAACACGATTATTATGAAATCAATGATGAAAAATGAAGTTCTCCAGGCCCCGTCTTTAGAAATGAAAATAAAAAGAAGGAAACGAGTAGGGAATAATTATGTATTATAATATGTTAATACACAGACAGTGATACAGTGCAGTGATGCAGAGCGTTGATAAAGAGTATTGCTACGGAGAATTGATACAGAATTGATACAAAAATTCTAGCGTTATAGTTTAATCAAAAAGAAGTTTGTCTACGAGATTGGCGATTGTATTTCAGTTCACTCTCACGCAAAAGGTTCCAGATATAGTCCCCCATCATACTTTCATTGTACTGTCCCTTGTAGCATTCCTCAAAAGAGCTGACATCCTAGTGAAATCTTTCACCTTGTTCTTCTGAGTAGTCTCCCATGTTTTCTTTGAACTCATCAAGGTGGGCGTGTAGTACGTGCAGTTTCAGCGACATCCGGCAGCCCATGCTCCGGTACGTGTCCACAAGTTCGTCAACGATTTCCCTGTAGTTCTCTGCCTTGTGGTTTCCGAGGAAACCTTTGACTAGAGAAACGAAGCTTGTCCAAGCTGCCCGCTCAACCTCAGACAGCTTCTCAGGAAAGCTGTCGGAGTCAATAAGTCGCTTCACCCTGAGGGCCCACAAATACTCCTGCTTTGATCTTCGCCTCCGACAACTTCGGGAACAGCTCCTGGGTGTGCTTCAAGGCCTCACCCGCTGGATCCAGCTGTTTAACAAACTGCTTAATGATGCCCAATTTGATGTGCAGGGGTGGCATCAGCACTTTCGTTGGCTCCACCAGCGGCTCTTGCTTCACGTTATGGGCCCCAACCTCATAGCCGGTCCTGAGGGGCCAGTTCCTCTTCTCGTAGTGAAGGGTTGTATTTCGGCTATCCCAGAGGCACAGATAGCAAGGGAACTTGGTGAAGCCTCCCTGAAGCCCCATCAAGAAGGCCACCATCTTGAAATCGCCAATGACCTCCCAGCTGAATTGGTCGTACTTCAGTACAGTCAGCAGGATTTTGACGTTCTGGTACTCTTTTTTCATGTGCACTGAATGAGCCAGAGGAATCGAGGGCCACTGATTTGTGTTGTGCAGTAAAACAGCCTTGAGGCTTTTAGATGAACTGTCGATGAAGAGCCGCCAGTCAGAGGTGTTGCAGGGAATGCCCACAGCGTCGAAGAGTCCTCTGATGTCATAGCAGTAGCACAACCCATCTCTAAGAGTGAAGAACACTGAAAAGCCGCGATGCCGCTTCCTCTGGGAAGTAATTCGAACGCTGTCGTCCAGTAAGTCCCACTGCTTCAGTCTGGAAATGAGCAGCTCGGCGTTGGACTTTGTCAAGGCCATTTACCTGATGAGGTCGTTCATGTCCTCTTGGTTGGGGTAGTAGGGGCACCTTTCACCGGCCACCCGGCGTCGACGGCGCGCAGCAGATGACGCACCTTGCTCCTCCTCGGAATCATCATAGCTTGCTTCTTCTGCTGGACAAGATTGATCTCTCAAGGGAGGCTGTGGCACAGGTAGGTCCGTCGCGTTATGGGGAACAGGTGCAATAGATGACGGAATGTCAGGGTACTCAATGGGAGGCGCATTCTTCCCCTTTCTTCGTTTTGTTGGGTCCACCATACAGAAATAGCAGTCCGTGAGATGGTCTGAGGGCTCACGCCAGACACGGGGGATAGCGAAACGCATTGCCCTCTTCTCTCCTCTAAACCAACCTTCAAGAGTGCGGCGGCAGTAGTCACAGATGACATGTGGTGCCCAGCGTTTGTCTTGGTCACCGACTGGCATTCCGAAGTAGGCATGATAGGCTTCCTTTGCACGGGTGCAACTGCCCAAGCAGTGTTTTTTAGCCGTCTTTGCGAAGAACTCGCCGCACACGTAGCAGAAGGAATCCGCTGGGTATTTGCAACCACGAGCAGCCATAACAGTAACTTCGTCACACGTCACACGTCTGAAAAAGTAAAAATAATGGATTAATTTAACCCCATATGGACATAATTCTTATTTTTGTCTTAAATTTTTTTTTACCTATATTAAACATTCATTTAGAGTACTTTGAACATAAATATGTGATTTTTAATGTATATATATATATATACATATATATATATAATATATATATAAAATAATATATATAATAATATATATAATAATATATAATATATATATAATGTAATATATATAATACAAATTGGACAACCTTATACCACGTGGCAAAGAAGGCATGGATGTCAGAGCCATCAATATTGTTACGTTTCAATAAAATATTCTAGTGCTCAGTTTATCAGAATTGTTTTATATTACTTCAGCCACTCTAACAACATATATTGAGCAATAAAAACTTATTCAACTTACCTTTAATCAAATAAAGTGATAAAAAATAAAAAACGAACTGCGTAACATACACTTTTACTTCTACTGACGCACTAACTTATTTTTATCATTAAAGCTCGGTTTTCTGCAGTAGGAGTTGCCAATTCGTGATATAAACTCCTTGAACCGTTACAAATTTGACGATATCGTCATTTAAGTTAAAATGTACTTGTTTCGGTAAATATATAGTAAATTTTGAAGCGTTTACAGATCTGTCGCAGATGTCCATATAGGGTTAAAAATAATAATATTCTTATTTCAACAAAATCGTTGTTTCACAACCCTACGATCTACCATTTCTATGGTTTAGTCGTATCCATTTTCCATTTGTTTATAGAAGTTATTATAATTAATTATGATTGTCTTGCATCTCACCCTCGACCCTAGATTATCACCGTGTAACACAAAATTTGTCCATGAGTTAAACTATTATTTTCTGATTTTTTAGGGCATAAATAAGTAAAAATGAGCAGTCACCAAGTTCAGACTTCGGTTCTGAGTTCATGAGATCGATTTATTGATTTTTTGCCATTTTTGCTTATTAATTTAAGGGTTTTTCACACTATCTGCTTTTAAATCAAATGAATCCTGTTAAGTATAATTTTAATTGATGTTAACACTTATTATGATAAATCAATGATGAAAAATGAAGTTCTCCAGGCCCCGTCTTTAGAAATGAAAATAAAAAGAAGGAAACGAGTAGGGAATAATTATGTATTATAATATGTTAATACACAGACAGTGATACAGTGCAGTGATGCAGAGCGTTGATAAAGAGTATTGCTACGGAGAATTGATACAGAATTGATACAAAAATTCTAGCGTTATAGTTTAATCAAAAAGAAGTTTGTCTACGAGATTGGCGATTGTATTTCAGTTCACTCTCACGCAAAAGGTTCCAGATATAGTCCCCCAATCATACTTTCATTGTACTGTCCCTTGTAGCGTTCCTCGAAAGAGCTGACATCCTAGTGAAATCTTTCACCTTGTTCTTCTGAGTAGTCTCCCATGTTTTCTTTGAACTCATCAAGGTGGGCGTGTAGTACGTGCAGTTTCAGCGACATCCGGCAGCCCATGCTTCGGTACGTGTCGACAAGTTCGTCAACGATTTCCCTGTAGTTCTCTGCCTTGTGGTTTCCGAGGAAACCTTTGACTAGAGAAACGAAGCTTGTCCAAGCTGCCCGCTCAACCTCAGACAGCTTCTCAGGAAGCTGTCGGAGTCAATAAGTCGCTTCACCTGAGGGCCCACAAATACTCCTGCTTTGATCTTCGCCTCCGACAACTTCGGGAACAGCTCCTGGATGTGCTTCAAGGCCTCACCCTCTGGATCCAGCTGTTTAACAAACTGCTTAATGATGCCCAATTTTATGTTCAGGGGTGGCATCAGCACTTTCGTTGGCTCCACCAGCGGCTCTTGCTTCACGTTATGGGCCCCAACCTCATAGCCGGTCCTGAGGGGCCAGTTCCTCTTCTCGTAGTGAAGGGCTGTATTTCGGCTATCCCAGAGGCACAGATAGCAAGGGAACTTGGTGAAGCCTCCCTGAAGCCCCATCAAGAAGGCCACCATCTTGAAATCGCCAATGACCTCCAGCTGAATTGGTCGTACTTCAATACACTCAGCAGGATTTTGACGTTCTGGTACTCTTTTTTCATGTGCACTGAATGAGCCAGAGGAATCGAGGGCCACTGATTTGTGTTGTGCAGTAAAACAGCCTTGAGGCTTTTAGATGAACTGTCGATGAAGAGCCGCCAGTCAGAGGTGTTGCAGGGAATGCCCACAGCGTCGAAGAGTCCTCTGATGTCATGGCAGTAGCACAACCCATCTCTAAGAGTGAAGAACACTGAAAAGCCGCGATGCCGCTTCCTCTGGGAAGTAATTCGAACGCTGTCGTCCAGTAAGTCCCACTGCTTCAGTCTGGAAATGAGCAGCTCGGCGTTGGACTTTGTCAAGGCCATTTCCCTGATGAGGTCGTTCATGTCCTCTTGGTTGGGGTAGTAGGGGCACCTTTCACCGGCCACCCGGCGTCGACGGCGCGCAGCAGATGACGCACCTTGCTCCTCCTCGGAATCATCATAGCTTGCTTCTTCTGCTGGATAAGATTGATCTCTCAAGGGAGGCTGTGGCACAGGTAGGTCCGTCGCGTTATGGGGAACAGGTGCAATAGATGACGGAATGTCAGGGTACTCAATGGGAGGCGCATTCTTCCCCTTTCTTCGTTTTGTTGGGTCCACCATACAGAAATAGCAGTCCGTGAGATGGTCTGAGGGCTCACGCCAGACACGGGGGATAGCGAAACGCATTGCCCTCTTCTCTCCTCTAAACCAACCTTCAAGAGTGCGGCGGCAGTAGTCACAGATGACATGTGGTGCCCAGCGTTTGTCTTGGTCACCGACTGGCATTCCGAAGTAGGCATGATAGGCTTCCTTTGCACGGGTGCAACTGTCCAAGCAGTGTTTTTTAGCCGTCTTTGCGAAGAACTCGCCGCACACGTAGCAGAAGGAATCCGCTGGGTATTTGCAACCACGAGCAGCCATAGCAGTAACTTCGTCACACGTCACACGTTTGAAAAAGTAAAAATAATGGATTAATTTAACCCTATATGGACATAATTCATATTTTTGTCTTAAATTTTTTTTTACTATATTAAACATTCATTTAGAGTACTTTGAACATAAATATGTGATTTTTAATGTAATATATATATATATATATGTAATAATATAATATATAAATAATATATATATATAATATTAATAATAATATAATATATATATAATGTAATATATATAATACAAATTGGACAACCTTATACCACGTGGCAAAGAAGGCATGGATGTCAGAGCCATCAATATTGTTACGTTTCAATAAAATATTCTAGTGCTCAGTTTATCAGAATTGTTTTATATTACTTCAGCCACTCTAACAACATAATTTAGCAATAAAAACTTATTCAACTTACCTTTAATCAAATAAAGTGATAAAAAATAAAAACGAACTGCGTAACCATACACTTTTACTTCTACTGACGCACTAACTTATTTTTATCATTAAAGCTCGGTTTTCTGCAGTAGGAGTTGCCAATTCGTGATATAAACTCCTTGAACCGTTACAAATTTGACGATATCGTCATTTAAGTTAAAATGTACTTGTTTCGGTAAATATATAGTAAATTTTGAAGCGTTTACAGATCTGTCGCAGATGTCCATATAGGGTTAAAAATAATAATATTCTTATTTCAACAAAATCGTTGTTTCACAACCCTACGATCTACCATTTCTATGGTTTAGTCGTATCCATTTTCCATTTGTTATAGAAGTTATTATAATTAATTATGATTGTCTTGCATCTCACCCTCGACCCTAGATTATCACCATGTAACACAAAATTTGTCCATGAGTTAAACTATTATTTTCTGATTTTTTAGGGCATAAATAAGTAAAAATGAGCAGTCACCAAGTTCAGACTTCGATTCTAAGTTCATGAGATCGATTTATTGATTTTTTGCCATTTTTGCTTATTAATTTAAGGGTTTTTCACACTATCTGCTTTTAAATCAAATGAATCCTGTTAAGTATAATTTTAATTGATGTTAACACGATTATTATGATAAATCAATGATGAAAAATGAAGTTCTCCAGGCCCCGTCTTTAGAAATGAAAATAAAAAGAAGGAAACGAGTAGGGAATAATTATGTATTATAATATGTTAATACACAGACAGTGATACAGTGCAGTGATGCAGAGCGTTGATAAAGAGTATTGCTACGGAGAATTGATACAGAATTGATACAAAAATTCTAGCGTTATAGTTTAATCAAAAAGAAGTTTGTCTACGAGATTGGCGATTGTATTTCAGTTCACTCTCACGCAAAAGGTTCCAGATATAGTCCCCCATCATACTTTCATTGTACTGTCCCTTGTAGCGTTCCTCGAAAGAGCTGACATCCTGGTGAAATCTTTCACCTTGTTCTTCTGAGTAGTCTCCCATGTTTTCTTTGAACTCATCAAGGTGGGCGTGTAGTACGTGCAGTTTCAGCGACATCCGGCAGCCCATGCTCCGGTACGTGTCCACAAGTTCGTCAACGATTTCCCTGTAGTTCTCTGCCTTGTGGTTTCCGAGGAAACCTTTGACTAGAGAAACGAAGCTTGTCCAAGCTGCCCGCTCAACCTCAGACAGCTTCTCAGGAAAGCTGTCGGAGTCAATAAGTCGCTTCACCCGAGGGCCCACAAATACTCCTGCTTTGATCTTCGCCTCCGACAACTTCGGGAACAGCTCCTGGATGTGCTTCAAGGCCTCACCCTCTGGATCCAGCTGTTTAACAAACTGCTTAATGATGCCCAATTTGATGTGCAGGGGTGGCATCAGCATTTCGTTGGCTCCACCAGCGGCTCTTGCTTCACGTTATGGGCCCCAACCTCATAGCCGGTCCTGAGGGGCCAGTTCCTCTTCTCGTAGTGAAGGGCTGTATTTCGGCTATCCCAGAGGCACAGATAGCAAGGGAACTTGGTGAAGCCTCCCTGAAGCCCCATCAAGAAGGCCACCATCTTGAAATCGCCAATGACCTCCCAGCTGAATTGGTCGTACTTCAGTACACTCAGCAGGATTTTGACGTTCTGGTACTCTTTTTTCATGTGCACTGAATGAGCCAGAGGAATCGAGGGCCACTGATTTGTGTTGTGCAGTAAAACAGCCTTGAGGCTTTTAGATGAACTGTCGATGAAGAGCCGCCAGTCAGAGGTGTTGCAGGGAATGCCCACAGCGTCGAAGAGTCCTCTGATGTCATGGCAGTAGCACAACCCATCTCTAAGAGTGAAAAACACTGAAAAGCCGCGATGCCGCTTCCTCTGGGAAGTAATTCGAACGCTGTCGTCCAGTAAGTCCCACTGCTTCAGTCTGGAAATGAGCAGCTCGGCGTTGGACTTTGTCAAGGCCATTTCCCTGATGAGGTCGTTCATGTCCTCTTGGTTGGGGTAGTAGGGGCACCTTTCACCGGCCACCCGGCGTCGACGGCGCGCAGCAGATGACGCACCTTGCTCCTCCTCGGAATCATCATAGCTTGCTTCTTCTGCTGGACAAGATTGATCTCTCAAGGGAGGCTGTGGCACAGGTAGGTCCGTCGCGTTATGGGGAACAGGTGCAATAGATGACGGAATGTCAGGGTACTCAATGGGAGGCGCATTCTTCCCCTTTCTTCGTTTTGTTGGGTCCACCATACAGAAATAGCAGTCCGTGAGATGGTCTGAGGGCTCACGCCAGACACGGGGGATAGCGAAACGCATTGCCCTCTTCTCTCCTCTAAACCAACCTTCAAGAGTGCGGCGGCAGTAGTCACAGATGACATGTGGTGCCCAGCGTTTGTCTTGGTCACCGACTGGCATTCCGAAGTAGGCATGATAGGCTTCCTTTGCACGGGTGCAACTGTCCAAGCAGTGTTTTTTAGCCGTCTTTGCGAAGAACTCGCCGCACACGTAGCCGAAGGAATCCGCTGGGTATTTGCAACCACGAGCAGCCATAGCAGTAACTTCGTCACACGTCACACGTCTGAAAAAGTAAAAATAATGGATTAATTTATTCCTATATGGACATAATTCTTATTTTTGTCTTAAATTTTTTTTTATCTATATTAAACATTCATTTAGAGTACTTTGAACATAAATATGTGATTTTTAATGTAATATATATATATATTATATATATATATATATATATATATATATATATATATATATATAAATAATATATATGTATAATATATATAATAATATATATAATATATATATAATGTAATATATATAATACAAATTGGACAACCTTATACCAAGTGGCAAAGAAGGCATGGATGTCAGAGCCATCAATATTGTTACGTTTCAATAAAATATTCTAGTGCTCAGTTTATCAGAATTGTTTTATATTACTTCAGCCACTCTAACAACATATATTGAGCAATAAAAACTTATTCAACTTACCTTTAATCAAATAAAGTGATAAAAAATAAAAAACGAACTGCGTAACCATACACTTTTACTTCTACTGACGCACTAACTTATTTTTATCATTAAAGCTCGGTTTTCTGCAGTAGGAGTTGCCAATTCGTGATATAAACTCCTTGAACCGTTACAAATTTGACGATATCGTCATTTAAGTTAAAATGTACTTGTTTCGGTAAATATATAGTAAATTTTGAAGCGTTTACAGATCTGTCGCAGATGTCCATATAGGGTTAAAAAATAATAATATTCTTATTTCAACAAAATCGATGTACTGACAACAAACCCGAAGTTTAAAATCACTGACAGCTTTTTTCCAGTGATTTGAAGCATAATGAATCAGAAAATAAAGGTTATTGCCCAGAAACAAAGAAAAAAAATTTTTTTGTTATACGGTGTTATGCATACACATTGCATATCACAGGATTGGAACCCGTAGTTGTACGTCTTAGTCATTAATACCCACTCTTTATCTCTAATTCGTTCTTGTAAATCTTCCTAATAATGATTTGTATCATACGTAAAAATTCAATAACTATGACGTCATAAAGTAACTTAATTCTCTTCACGTTTCCATACCGCCAATACTGAATCATCCATTTGGTATGTGGATACCTTTCATGTTCAATATATGGTAAATTCTTCAATAGTAAAAACTTCATTCTCTATACATCATTATTTATATTGTGTCCTACCTATTGTCTACTGATGCCTAGCCAATCAACCTATCAGTCGATATTTTACGCGTGTCTATATTACGCACACAACCTATTGTGTTACGTACATGTAAAATACGTCCACATGTATTTTTTTCTTTTTTCTTTTAAGTGCGTTCACCCCTCACAAATTCATAAATACTTGGATAAGTGGCTGAATTCGCTGATGACAGCAGAGTCGAACGCTTCTGAGATAAAAATCTCCTCTCGCTCCGATCCAAATTTATAACATGTTATAACATAATATAACATATTGTGTTGTATATAAATTATCTTGTATGTGCTCATGTACTTGTGTTGTACTAATAACCATATATAATAACCATATATAATAACTATATAATAACCATATATAATAACCATATATTATAACCATATATTATAACCATATATTATAACCATATATAAATATATAAAAACAAAGTTATTGTAACTGTTTAATTGTAATTAACTGTAATACTTTAATTTAATATAACGTAATGTACTTTAATGAAACTGTAATTAATAATAACTTGTAATGTACTTCAATGAAACTGTAATTAAATGTAATGACTTAATATATAATGTAAGAATGTACTTTAATAGAACTGTAATGGACAATCATAAGCGAATGTGAAGTAATCCATAATCGCAATCATAATTGTAATAAACCCAAACGAAAATGTACTCAGTCGTGTACTTAAATTGTACTTATGTACTACTATGAAATGATATCGCCTTCAGAAATGAAGACTCGGCAAAAAAATACGATTAGTTTTTTATTTTTTTTTATTTTATTTGGAATCTTTCAAACATCTGATCATGTGTTTAAACGGGGGAACTTAACCTTCAAGTGCCTTCCCCCAACATTTAGGCTTATATGATACATGAATTTGTAAAATGAACACACTTCATTACGGGACTCTGCTTTGGTCACTGCTACGAGCCTCCCTTGTTAGCAGCCTCGCTGCGGGGAGGGGCAGAGGCCCCTTGCCTCCTTAACTTTTTTAGATTCCGGCCTGAGCCATGGTCGAAAGGGGTCGAACCTCTACCCCTGTAAAATTCAGACCACTACCTGTAAATTTGTAAGAAGTAAATTACAGTAAGAGAAACTTTTTATTTCCCCCCTCGAGTTGGGCTATCTTCAGAGGAACTTAGTCAGTAAAGTCGATAAGTTATAAAAGAAAAGTCGATAATTTTAGTCTCAGAGAAAGTATCAGAGTATTATAGCAAGAGAAGAATTAATAACTGTCGACCCTAAAGCGAGAGAAAAGGATTAGAATGTTATAGAAGAAATATCCGTTGCTGCCTCCAAACTAGAACGCCTCGTTGACTTCGAAGCACCCCATAAGCACATATAAGAAGGAGGATAACAAGAGTGGCGACCCTATAGCCAGGATAAACATTTGGCGACCCTACTACCAAGATTAGAAGAATTTTAAGAAGAGGATTTTAACAAGTGGCCACTCTTTGGCCAGGATAGAAATTACCCTGCATCAGGATAAAACCAGTTGACCGGCGTGTCACGACTTCCAGTTCGTAACATCCACCCTTGAACCGGTGTGTCACGACTCCAAGTTCTCCACGCCTAGTTTTCATCCAAGAAGAAGTAGCCAGCAAGACACGTCTTCAGGACACGTCTCTAAGGATTTCGCCGTAGAAATTTTGTTAAGTACAGAGTTGGTTTTTTTTAAGTAATTTGTAAACATTTGAAAAGTCAGTATTATTAACAGTTAATAATGAGTATCAAGCCAGAATTTAACACAAAACACAGTGAACACTTCAGACACCAGTGATACATTTTTTTTAGTGAAACAGTAATTTTCACAGAAGTTAAAAGTAACAGAAGTTAAAAGTAACAGAAGTTAAAAGTAACAGAAGTTAAAAGTAACAGAAGTTAAAAGTAACAGAAAGAGTTAATTTCAGAGTTAATTTCAGAGAGTTAATTTCAGAGAGTTAATTTCAGGGAGTTAATTTCAGTTATTTTCACTATTATAGTTAGTATAGAATAATTTTATTTTATGTCTCAAACATAATAGTATCGTACCTTCGTGTACATTCGAGTGAAATGTTGTTTACATTTTATATTTTTGTTCACAATTTTTTTCAAATTATTGAATTGAATTGACTTGCAAATTAAGAAAGAGAGAGTTTACAGAGAGTTTATAGAGATTTAAAGAGATACTTGATTGCATTTCAAGTAAGTCGGTTGCACCAAGAGGGCCAACCAAACCCCAGAGGTTAATAGTCTCCACTTGATAGAGATCAAGTGCAGTCATTTTCCGTTTTCAGTTAATCTTCACTTGATAGCAGTTCAAGTGCAAGTCAGTTTCGTTTTCAGTAGACTCCACTTGATAGAGTTCAAGTGCAGTCAATTTTAGTCAGTTCAGTTTCAAGATACTTGATAGAGTTCAAGTTAGTTTCAAGATACTTGATAGAGTTCAAGTTAGACAGTTTCAAGATACTTGATAGAGTTCAAGTTAGACAGTTTCAAGATACTTGATAGAGTTCAAGTTAGACAGTTTCAAGATACTTGATGGAGTTCAAGTTAGACAGTTTCAAGATACTTGATAGAGTTCAAGTTAGACAGTTTCAAGATACTTGATAGAGTTCAAGTCAGTCAGTTTAAAGATACTTGAAAGAGTTCAAGTCAGACAGTTTAAAGATACTTGAAAGAGTTCAAGTCAGACAGTTTAAAGATACTTGATAGAGTTCAAGTCAGACAGTTTAAAGATACTTGATAGAGTTCAAGTCAGACAGTTTAAAGATACTTGATAGAGTTCAAGTCAGACAGTTTAAAGATACTTGATAGAGTTCAAGTTAGACAGTTTCAAGATACTTGATAGAGTTCAAGTTAGACAGTTTCAAGATACTTGATGGAGTTCAAGTTAGACAGTTTCAAGATACTTGATAGAGTTCAAGTTAGACAGTTTCAAGATACTTGATAGAGTTCAAGTCAGTCAGTTTAAAGATACTTGAAAGAGTTCAAGTCAGACAGTTTAAAGATACTTGAAAGAGTTCAAGTCAGACAGTTTAAAGATACTTGATAGAGTTCAAGTCAGACAGTTTAAAGATACTTGATAGAGTTCAAGTCAGACAGTTTAAAGATACTTGATAGAGTTCAAGTCAGACAGTTTCAAGTCTCAGTTTCAAGTCCCAAGTTGGTTTTCAAGTCCCAAGTTGGTTTTCAAGTCCCAAGTTAGTTTTCAAGTCCCAAGTCATTTCAATGCAGTCAATTGAATTCAACTTTTTCTTTGTAGTTTAAGAGAATTTAATTTAAGAAAATGTAATTTAAGAATTTAATTCAACCTTTTTTTTTTGTTGTAAAAGAGAATTAAATTCAACCTGAAGTGACCGGTTTGCGTCTTTGGTTTAACTTTTGTTTTGCTTGTAAGAAGGAAATTGACCGATTTGTCTTCTTTTCATGCCATTGTTGCGTATATAAATATATAGGTAAAATGACATATTTTATTGTTTGCGACCAAAACCGTTTTTACAAATGTTGGTAACGAGTTTTATAATTATTGCGATTATATGATGACAGAAATAGTGTAATAATTAATCGATCATGTACCTAATTTATCTTGCTCTGTACGGTCGGGAAATTTACCCGTAGGACCGCACATACCCTAAATTTCAGTTGTTTATTCTTTTTTGTCATTTAATTTTAATAAAACTTCTACACAATAAAACATATGTATTTATCATATGCAAACAAGTTTTCAGACTAAAATATCAAATAATTCAAAATTCTATCAACATTTAACGAAAGAGTATAATTTTTCTACTTAACATGCAAAAATTATTAGACCTTTTTAATATTTTTTTTATTATATAAAAATAATTTTTAGTGTAAAATTTACATGAAATTATTAAAAGAAAAGATTGTTCGAAATGCTTTCCTTCCATTTCAATAACTTTTTTATTCTTGGCCGAAACTCATCTAAGGTTCGATTTACTTTTATTTTTAAGAATATTATAAAATTATGTTCAGCTCATTAAAATGCATAAATTGATTTCTATTTTTAATTTGTATTCTTAATTTTCTTAATTCAAGTATCGTACCGGTACTTCTGGTTAATGTTAATGGTTATATAGTTCATATATAGCTAGGAATGTTACTAGTCGAATTTAATTCCATCTTCAAAATTGAATTTTTAATACCGCTAGATTTACTTTCATTAATTGTAAGGTCCTCTAAGTACGTTTTTTTATTATCTTAATACGTGTAACTGATGTAATTAAATACTTAAATACTACCTTAAACTTAAAGGATTTATAATAATAATAATAACCCTTAAACGTTTACACACACACGTATGCACACTATATACTATATATATACAAACCTTATGCTAAAATCATTGGATATCACAATAAACTATTTCATTGCGTGTAAGTGCTAACTTTGCTAAATTTATAGTCTTAAGCATTTTTGCTTACTATATATAAATTTTGCTCAGGCATTTATTCAGTTAATTTAAAAATCCTCTCAGCTAATCTGTCCCTCAAAATTATAAGATACACACTTTGTATCTAATACACCCAAATACACACTAGACCACAGGCCTATACATCATCCATTACGTAATTCGTTTTTTACCTACAATAGTCAATAAAATTAGTTATAGACTGTACGATGAGGGTAACTTTGAAAAATAATTTATATTTTTCCCTTTTACCTACTATTCATTATGTATGTAATTTTCCCCACAGAAAACTAAAAAAAAAAAATTAAAATTTAACAATTAACATATCTCTTGTCTAACTTAATTGTTTGTCTAAATTAACGTATTAATCCTTTTATTCTGTTTGCATAAAATTAAAGTTTTAATCTTTGAATTTTTATATTTTATAATAGCCCTCTAAGCGAGTGTCATGTTAAAAATTTGATTACTCCGCATTGTGCCCAACCACCCAACTCACTTGTTCTGTATAAAACTTGTAATGTAAAGAAAAATTCGTCATCTAAATTGAATTAGTTAGGATGTTATTTTCTCAATTGTATTGTATTGTATGAATTGTACCCTATTATATTATTGTATAAATATCATTTTAAAGGGAGAGCAATGTAAAAATGAACAATGAATAATCACTATTCATTTTTACATAAGAACCAAAATCGCTTAACGCGAGTTTGGATAATAATTTTACTTGTAACCTCCCCTTTTTGTTTGTGTCACAACCCTACGATCTACCATTTCTATGGTTCAGTCGTATCCATTTTCCATTTGTTATAGAAGTTATTATAATTAATTAGGATTGTCTTGCATCTCACCCTCGACCCTAGATTATGCATACACATTGCATATCACGGGATTGGAACCCGTAGTTGTACTTCTTAGTCATTAATACCCACTCTTTGTCTCTAACTCGTTCTTGTAAATCTTCCTAATAATGATTTGTACTATACGTACAAATTCAATAACTATGACGTCATAAAGTAACTTAATTCTCTTCACGTTTCCATACCGCCAATACTGAATCATCCATTTGGTATGTTGATACCTTTCATGTTCAATATATGGTAAATTCTTCAATAGTAAAAACTTCATTCTCTATACATCATTATTTATATTGTGTCCTACCTATTGTCTACTGATGCCTAGCCAATCAACCTATCAGTCCATATTTTACGCGTGTCTATATTACGCACACAACCTATTGTGTTACGTACATGTAAAATATGTCCACATGCATTTTTTTCTTTTTTTCTTTTAAGTGCGTTCACCCCTCACAAATTCATAAATACTTGGGTAAGTGGTCGAATTCGCTGATGACAGCAGAGTCGAACGCTTCTGAGATAAAAATCTCCTCTCCCTCCGATCCAAATTTATAACATGTTATAACATAATATAACATATTGTGTTGTATATAAATTATCTTGTATGTGCTCATGTACTTGTGTTGTACTAATAACCATATATAATAACCATAATAATAACCATATATTATAACCATATACAAATATATAAAAACAAAGTTATAGTAACTGTTTAATTGTAATTAACTGTAATACTTTAATTTAATATAACGTAATGTACTTTAATGAAACTGTAATTAATAATAACTTGTAATGTACTTCAATGAAACTGCAATTAAATGTAATGACTTAATATATAATGTAAGAATGTACTTTAATAGAACTGTAATGGACAATCATAAGCGAATGTGAAGTAATCCATAATCGCAATCATAATTGTAATAAACCCAAACGAAAATGTACTCAGTCGTGTACTTAAATTGTACTTATGTACTACTATGAAATGATATCGCCTTCAGAAATGAAGACTCGGCAAAAAAATACGATTAGCTTTTTTTATTTTTTTATTATTTTTATTTGGAATCTTTCAAACATCTGATCATATGTTTAAATTGGGGGAACTTAACCTTCAACTGCCTTCCCCCAACATTTAGGCTTATATGATACATGAATTTGTAAAATGAACACACTTCATTACGGGACTCTGCTTTGGTCACTGCTACGAGCCTCCCTTGTTAGCAGCCTCGCTGCGGGAGAGGGCAGAGGCCCCTTGCCTCCTTAACTTTTTTAGATTCCGGCCTGAGCCATGGTCGAAAGAGGTCGAACCTCTACCCCTGTAAAATTCAGACCACTACCTGTAAATTTGTAAGAAGTAAATTACAGTAAGAGAAACTTTTTATTTTCCCCCTCGAGTTTGGCTATCTTCAGAGGAACTTAGTCAGTAAAGTCGATAAGTTATAAAAGAAAAGTCGATAATTTTAGTCTCAGAGAAAGTATCAGAGTATTATAGCACGAGAAGAATTAATAACTGTCGACCCTAAAGCGAGAGAAAAGAATTAGAATGTTATAGAAGAAATATCCGTTGCTGCCTCCCAACTAGAACCCCCGTCAATTCGAACCACCCAGGGCCATAGACGGAGGGGTTAACATATATATTCCCATCTCCCCAGTTATTCCTTAATATTGTTTTTATATATATACAGCCAAAATAAATGAATAAATCACCATTACATCATTCTGTTAAGGGAAAATAATTCATGAAATATATAGGAAATAAATATACATTCAAAAATAATATACTGCAAAAATACACATTAAACGAAGGATATATATACATTCTTAAATATAATATTAGTACAGGATAAAACTATATAACTATTTAATATATGTACGAACAAATACGCCCTTGTTTCGTTCTCTCTCTCTCGTCTTGCGCGGAATATCTCCTATACAAGCGTCGTTCTTTACGTTAATTATACTGCGTGTTTGCAGTTAAATGTATATATATATATATATATATAATATATATAAACACCATAACTAAAATATAAAATATAAAAATAATAATAGTACAGCATAAAACTATATATATATATATAAACAGCAAAACTTATATAAAATCAAAATACATGCACTTTATGTTCTACCGCGCTTAACTAAAATACTAAACTCGCACGTGATCGAGTCTACAGTTACATCATTGTTGCTTTGTACTATGCAATAAATACGATTTAGCATTATTTCACCACTCAAGTGTGCGGGTGCCTATACTCGATGTAAAGGGCCTTCATATCGTTCAATACTATTTTTATGCTACCTTACAATTGGTTGGCAAGTTATCTTCAAACACGGACAAATACAATCAAAAGCACGCACAAAGAGGCCGTCATTAGCCACAACATCATTATTAATTCCAAGTGAGGGTTTTTTCTTAGCAATCCGAGCCTTTCAATCGTGAACTCTTCTTCACAACGCATAGCGACAATTGAAATAATCTTCTAAATCGTAACGACAGCTGCTCATTCTATAAAGATACAACTCTTCAGGGTGAACAGTATAGGCGAGCTCTGCCCTGCATCGCTGAAGTGCTTTGTACCAAAGTTCATGATATTTTGAAGATTCTAAACCTTTTAAATAAGCATCCAGCTTTAGACCATTCTTCGCCATGTTCATTCCTACATTCGATAAACCCGTCGAGCAGAGCGG
This sequence comes from Bathynomus jamesi, assembly GCA_023014485.1. Taxonomy (NCBI): domain Eukaryota; kingdom Metazoa; phylum Arthropoda; class Malacostraca; order Isopoda; family Cirolanidae; genus Bathynomus; species Bathynomus jamesi. The sequence continues at coordinate 108,631 of JAJOZX010009939.1, read as the reverse complement.
TGTATGCGTATTCAATACCGTATCAAAATAAACCATATCCGTAACACGTCCGTCTAATATAGGTTTTAGTTTGCGGAAACCAACGATTTCAAATATTCTGTCGAGGATGAAGCGGTTTCGCGTGGGGACAAGAATGTTATTATCAGATGCATTCTTCCACATCAGTCGTATATCAATGCATGGCTGATCGTTATTTATACACAACGTACAAACAATGGCATATGAGGGGGTATCACTAATCTGTTCTCTTCTTGTACCTACACCTGCGTGTATTTTATAACGAACCTCACCCCACTTCTCAACTATCACGAACACTCTATTCATCTCCTCAACACTTAAATAAACAACATTAAGTTTATCAGTGTTTGCTTGTCTACAAGTTGTTTCAAGTACATAGTTAATGGCACCGATTTTACGTCTGAACACACGCAATGACTTCGTCACGGACACGTCGTATAAGGCATTGAGAAAGCTGCTCAAAGGAAGCTCCATCGTTTTCTATTGTGAGCGTGCACAACCAGTCGGGTCAAGCTCTGAGATGACTATGAGCAACCGGTGCGCGGTTTGGCTCGGAGACAGATGTGGAGGAGTGAGTCATACCAAGCGTTAATGTTTCGTGTACGAGTTTGTTCCAGCATGAAAGAATTATGCGAGTACTTGTACCCATTATACCGGGCAATTCCCGATACATGGTGCAATATCGAGTTTAATGTTTTATCGGATTGCGCACTAGAAGTTGATTTCCACAAACTAACCACATTAACAATCCGGCGCACTATTTGAGAGAAACATTTGCCCGTATTTATCATTTTTGTTTAACCGTCGATACTCGTCTCTAAATTCTATTAAAAACTCACACAGGCCTTTAGCCACAACCTCATTGCGAACCTCATCATGATATATGTGAATGTAGTAGTAAAAGTACTTTAGCTTGTCCATGATGGCAAGGTTTACATTCTCAGCCGCAGGGTACGCTACTCGCTATGATGCAGCATGACACAAAACCGCCTGTCACACCACTCATCAAAAGACTCACTACCCATACCCGTTGCTTCTCTTCTGCACGCGTTGTTTCTTTCACCTCACGGTATATGTAGGCTTTTATACAGTTTAGCCCTACAACGTAGTCCATTACATCGTTTGTGCAACGAAACCCGGCAGAATACCCATACAGTATTTGAACATCTTGTTCCTCAAGCTTCGCGCGGTTCAATGTAGCCTTAAAAGTCTCAAAGGAGGGGGGGACTAGGCCGTCTTTCAGTATTCACCACATCTTCCGACTTTACCGAATGCAATATCAAAAGTAACCATCACTATTTTTCGTCTACTAGAGAATTCTTCAAATATACGTCTGAGATCCAGGGCTTGTAGCTGCCAACTGGGCATGCAGGGGTAGAGATATGCCCAGGTAGTAGCAGGAGTCACGTGACCATTTGATTGATCTTAGAGTGGGCAGACCTTAGGACTTTTTTCCTGTACACACACACACACAACACAAGGAGAAAATGAAACCTTAATTGAAACATTTACATTCTCAAATATACGTAATAAATAAACATATCGTTAACAATAGACATATATAACATTCGGGTAATATGGTATCCAAAGGATACGGTATCATAGGTGCCAGGCACCTTGTAACGTTAGCTATAGGTGTTACGACACACCTTTGTGCCCCTAAGTTCCTTCACACACCCCAGTTTCTGTGCCCGTAAATTGTGGGTCCCCACAGTCAGTTGGGGAGGTTGGTCAGCCTCATCTTCTAAGCAAACTAGCTCCTTCAACGAGTCAAAGTTGACGACCCGTCGGTTCGCCAGGTTAAGGGTGATGACCTTCGCTCTCACGATATATTTCAGCTCTTTACCCACCCTCACCCGCACCCCATAAGTTTTTGGCCATGTTGATACAAAGGAGTCAGCGTATGCACCATCACCATACTCATCCTTGATCTCGTCAGTCAATTCTCTTAGGAATTCCCCAATAGGCGGCATGTATTTACCCTCCCTCTCTGTGAATATTACAATAACTGTGTCAGCGTACAGCACCCTCCGCCCAAGAGAGTGCATTAGTACCCAAAGCTTGATGCATGCGTATGCAGTTGTGAAGCTGGCTACAGGTATGTTTGTAACACGTGAGGTATCTGTGGCCAATTCGGTGATGTTGTATTTTATTAAGTACGTGTTACCAACATTCACGATCTCCATGACCTCATTATCGGGGCCATTGGCATAATCCCACACCTCGTTATAACTTTGGGCCAAATGAACGTTCCCCTTACCTGTATTCTGTGCAAACTTGCCCCAAAGACTATTTAGGCACAACTTTGCACTAAAGCGCTTGCCAGGGTTCTTAATTTGGGCCCGGTCAAGTTGTATACCTTCACAGTCACGGTAACACTGAATATAAGCCGATTTTTCACCCTCGCTCCCAACCCCTCGCGGGTAGCCTGATGCTTCCACCTTATCCTTCAAAAAAGTATTTATATACGGCGTTTAAAGGTTGGGTAGCTTCTGAAACCTCCACACCTCATATATCTTCAATATTCTGTAACTCTGGCTGACGGCTGGGGACAGCTCAGGACTTGTATATACATCTCTGTTGTTCCACTGGTTGGTTATGTGATTACAGGATACATTATTCTCCTCGGCGCACTTCACGCACAGGGGAAACATGAGTTTGTGATCTATAACAACGGGTAAGATCGGCATCCATAAATCGCGAGGGGGGAGGACGTGTATTAAAGAAAGACCGAACTAGTACTTTTTCAAATTTGTTGAGAACATCTCGATGTTGGGCAGGTCAGGTCCCACCAGTTTTTCAGGTGCACCTACGTGGTACGGACTGTTCTTCATCACGTAGGGATATAAAGAACAGAAGTCGTAGTAATGGAGTTTCACGCCCTCCGTAGGTGGAACGTATAGCTTGAATGGGTTTGAACGCCCGCATTTGTACGCCCGCATTTGAGAGGATCCAGCACCATTGAACGCTTGATCTGATCGTGTTTATTTTTCACGGTACTGTCCATCTGTTTCCATCCGTGCATCATACTCTTGCTCCCACAAGATCTTGTGAGTGAACTGGGTACCTATAAGCTGATCACGGGTGCGGGTCCATGCAAGACTGTCGGCAGGAGATCTACCGTGGATATCTCCTACGATTCCACACTCAGGACGTGAGCTCCATGCCACCAGCAACCGATAAAGGAGTACACAGTCTTCTCACCAGTGGCACGGTCTTCGCTTAGACCATCAACCCAAAAAACACGACCAACCTTAATGGGTACTTCCCCCTTGTTGCGGGCGTGTTTTATATATACTCTGGTCTGCTGCTGTATGTGTATGAGCCAGTAAACAGCCTTTTGCGGGGGTTGTTTCTGTGAATGACTGGTAAGGTGTTTTTAGGCATGAAATTATTCTTGAAGACAGTAAAGCACAATGAGGCGATTGTGGTTGCGACTAGCAGCGGATTGCAGTTGAAACGGTTTATGTACATCCTTCTAAGGGCCTGGAAACACTCTAAGCACGCGTACATCATTCACGCAATAACGCTCACATTCATCAGCTATATTGTATGGATTAGTTTCATTAAAACTATTGTAGTAGCGGTCAAAATTTTCACGCTCACTATCACTCATGTTGGTGTAATTAAAGTATTGTTTTGGGGGAGGTAGTCCTACGTAATTTAAAATGTCGCGAGTGAGGAAAGTGTAAGGGAAATACCCTTTTGAAACTTCGGCGACTACACCCATCACCTTCGGTTGCTTGGCCAGTTTACAAGGTGTGAATAAGAGAGTATCTTTAAACTTAACTTTACCTCTTATCTGCATTTGTATAAGTTTGTTTCCCTTTTTCAAGGGGTCGCCTGTAAATATCTCTGATGAGTCGTGTTCCAGTAGTTCCTTATGAAGGAACTGTGTGTCAAATTTTGCCTCGTTATGGGCAAGAAGATACACAGTAAATTTTTGAACTTGTCCGCTAAATTGACAATATAGGATACAAAGTTTCACAGGGCTGTCGTTGCGATCGTTTTAAAAACGTTTGTCCGTTTACCACATTTGTGACACTCATCACATTCAACGTCCATGCACTCATCGCAGATAGTCTGCCTTACAAGTAGATGTGGGATAACCTCTTTGGTTTCAGAGTTTGTGTAAGTTTCTATATCGTAGTACACAGTTATACAAGTCCTCTTTTTAGGCTTACCTAAAACTCGATACACCGCTTACACAAATCATGATGTTGTCCATATTTTCGACTTTTATCATAACTCGCGTAAAGGTCCCTTATATTACGGATGGGGAGATACGTTGTTCCTGACAGTCCTAAAATACGTAGGGTCTTATACGATCTCTCACACAGCTTTTAAAAACATACACAGTCCTACGACGATCATCCATTCCAAATACAACTATACGAACGTTCATTTTCTGCTCTACCCTTCTCAGCTCTTCAGGACCCATATTACACTCAAACTCAAGCTTACAATCTGAAGCCAGTTTACGAGCAAGCTGCACAACCGCAGGCAAATATTTTTGACCCTGGTATTTAGTACAGTAAACATATGGGCTATGACTACTGCTATAAAGCCGCAACTACGCTCGTCTTTTATATGCTTTCTGTAAATAGCCTGAGAATTGAAGTTAAGAGTATAAGGTGTGGCACTATGGTCCGCAGCCCGGAATACTCTGTCAATATCTACCATGACATTGTCCATATTGAAGGTTGTACTATTTTGAGAGCCCTGCATTATACGGCTCAAGATATATTCTATATCTACATCGGCCAAGCGTCTGAATGGTATTACTACCCAAAATTATCTACTTCCGCGTCAACTGACCCGAACCCGAAGGACAACCTCGTCCGGACTTCACGTTCGTCGCGGTTCTGAAGCGCAAACTCCACAATACGCTCAACTACGCGCCGCAGTCCGTGTTCAACACTGTTGCTATAGAGGGTTCCAGGGTCAATCCTGACTATATACCGATTTCTAGTCAGGGACGGGGTGGGGTTAGCGGTGCGCAGCAGTTCGAATGTTATACTTCCCTCTACATCACGAGAAGCTGCTGGTGTGCAGGATGTACCCGGAATTGAACAGGAATAAGGGAGTACAAATTTAATTGAGGAGGGAGGTAGTGTGGAGGTTGTGTCGTAAGACGTAGAGGGCTGTGGCTCTATTACTGGGGGTCTAGCAACCGGTGCACTCCTGACACGTTTTATACCTGACGTGGAAGGTTCTTCATCATCGTGCCTCCGCTTTGAACTGCCACGTGGTGGAGGTGTCGCTGGTGAGCGTTCGTCGCTCGTCAGCGGGGGCGGAGTCTGTAACCACAACTACACTATCATCGGGGTTGTCTGTAATATCGACGATGGGGGGCTGTACCTCATCGTCATTCACGGTTCTGTGGAAGAAGAGAAAAACAAGATTGTAGAATATAAGGAACATCACTTAAATTTTTATTATATTTTGTAAATGTTCCACTTAGGGGTGTGACCAGGGCCGGATTAAGACCTTTAGAGGCCCTAAGCACTTAAAAGATTTTGGTGCCCCATATATATGTAATTCAAAATATAAACAAAAATAAACCATAAAATAAAATTTTATTTTTTGAAATGAAACAAAACTTACAGTAAGATGGAAAATAATGTTTATTTTTGTATACTTCCACTTCATTTATATTTGAAAAGTTTTCTCCTACTTTTTTAATTGCAAAGTCTTTGATCAGATCCTCAAAACTAATCTTACGTAACACATCTGCTTCTATACTTAGTAGAGATAAGGCATCCAGCCTGCCTTGTTGCATAGTTGTTCTGTTGGTATTTTTAATATACTTCAACTGAGAAAATGAACGCTCAGCTGAGCAATTTGTGACCATTAATGTTAAAAATATACGAAAGGCAATTTCTACATTTGGGAAGGCACACTCAATATTGTCTTCTACAATTATTTTATAAAGTTCAGCATGACTGAATCTTGTTTTTACATTTACTATAGCACACGAAAATATTTAATCTATATGTATTTTTAATATGGCGCTCAAAGATTTGATATAAACAAAATAATAACGCAAAGCGTAAAGTGTGTGATTACAACGAAATATATTTATCTCTCAAAAGGGTTGTTGTTCACTACAAATTCAAACAATGAAAAAAAAAAAATGCTATATATGAATATATATAATTCAGTTTTCAACAGCTTATAGGCTATAAGCCGCGATTATAATAGTATAATAAATCCATGGTAAATCCGACAATGGAAAATTTCTGTGGTGCCCCCCTTCCCTTGATGCCCTAAGCACGGGCTTATTTTGCTTAATGGTTAATCCGGCCCTGGGTGTGACGTGTTAGAGATGGAATCTGTAGAAAAATTCAAGTTCACGAGCCCGTCCAGGTGTATTATATCTGGCCCTAGAGGATGTGGTAAAACTGTGTTTATGCTTCAAATCATTAAAGATGAGGGGGAGATGTTCTCCAAATTTGTGCATAAAGTAATATGATGCTATTCGACGTACCAGTCGGTGTTTAACCAGTACCAAGATGATATTTTGCTCCACAAAGGCGTATATGACGGTAATTCGTTAAAGGGAAATGAGCATACAGTCATTGTAGTTGTCGATCTCATGTTGGAAATGGATAAAAGGTTTGCCGAGACATTTACAGTGTTCTCCCACCATCTTAACATAAGTGTATTCTTCATCAATCAGAATCTATTTTTCAAAAATAGATATATGCGTAATGTGTCGTTAAATACACAATATCTAGTCTTACTCGCGCAACGTAGAGATGTGTCAGAAATTGTGGTATTAGCCAATCAAATGTTCCTGAATCAGCGTAAGGAGTTTTTGGAAGTTTATAAAGAAGCTACAAGTCAACGTTACGGATATTTGCTTTGTGACTTTCACGTTTAGGGTGTTTCTAAGAACGAATATATTCCTAAACGAGCCTGAAACGGTGTATATTCTAGAATGACAAATAGGCAAAAGAAATACCGTGAATTAATAAAAATCTATCATCGATTGCCCCGGGTATTGCAGCAGATGTTTTTTAAAAATATCGACTCGGACTTTTTAAAATGCATCTGTGAAATCTGCCTTAATGTTAGTAAACATGTAAAGAAGGCCTTGCAGTGAGCTTAAACGAATTTTACAAAACTCTACCCAGGGAAACAAACGCGTAACAAAATTTCACGGATAATTTTAAATTAACTTGATTAGTTCATACATTTTTCTAATAATAGCCATATTGTGTGGAGGGATGACTAAGCACCGTCACAGAGTATCGAACCCCTGGCAGATATTAAACAGTTATCCTATTCGAATCATCCACATTGAATCTTTTAATTAAATTCCATTTGTTTTCAACAAAATATACACAGAGGAACATGTATATGTATATGTATATGTATGTATATATATATATATATATATATATATATATATATGAAGAGAGTTACAAGTATACTAATTTACAGCACCGGAAATACATTATCCTTGCTATGCATACTGTAGGGTACCGGATCAAATAATAAACATAAAGCAACTAGCCTAACTGGGCTCAAAAGGAAGATTAGCTGGGTGTACTACGCATCGTCTGTGAACACAGGGTCTCGAACCCCTGGGCAGATATCCTTTCACTTCGTTTATTATGTTTTTTTATAAATTAACTTGCAAGGGATAAGCACTGAATGATACGATATATATAGCCCGAGAATGAATCACAAACTAAATTGTTACGTAATTACTCACATTTGAAATAATATTTCGGCTGATTCTTTCTCGCCGTCACAAATTTCTGCAATGGATTGCGTTGAAAGTAAGGCGTTCCGGTCGGCCGCTGCGAAAAGATGGAGCGTATCCCCTGCAGAGAGGTCCCCGTCTTCAAACAATTGTGGGGAGCAGTAAAGCTGATGTGTCTGACTGGAAGTGTCCATGATGAATGTGTAGTTACTCGCTGATAAATCACTGTTGTGGATCCAACTGAAAATGTTCCCTTTTATATACGCAACCCCGATTGGCCCCACCCCCAATATTCGATTCGCGAGTTTCCTGTGTGAGAGCGAGACTTTCCGCCAACCAGAGATCCTAGATTCGTTCTCATGCTCCACCCATTGGATTGTAATTGGACGAGCCGCGAATTCTGGGGGGGCGTGTCTTTACCAGATATGACTCATTCATTCCATAGATTTCTTTCAGAAATGGAATAGGACCGTAAGAGAGAGAGCGAGAGAGTTTTGTTTGGAAAATAAAATTTGTTTTTCTGAGGTGTCGAGCAATCTGACGTATATTGAAGTGTATTTAAAGCAAAAATAACAGATGTCAGGTGTTTTTCGAAATTTTACCTGTCACCTTTTACACAGGTGGGCTTTGTTTCATTAGTTCCAGGTGCAGAGGCGTCGGTCTGCTATTATCTTCGTACAAAAAAATAACTAAAATATATATATATATATGTATATATATATATATATATATATAATGTCCTTGAATGACTATTAATTTTTGGATGTAATACGATTCACTCAACTATAAGTGACCACAATTACATCCAGTGGAAATGTATCGATACATCAATTGGGTATTCACAGGTATGCTTGGGGTCATCCCTACTGTCGGGATGAATTTCAACATAAAAATTGGTTATTATTTATTAAGTGTTTTATTATATATATATATATATATGAGAAGATATTTAGTGACAACCGATGTTTTAAAAGAATAAATTGGAGTGAAATGTTTTATTACCTTGCCTATAATAATATATATATATATATATATATATATATATATATATATGAAGTTGTTTAGTGACAACCGATTTTACAATCACCTAAAACTGGAAAATAAATTTTAAAAATTTAAAACGATAATTATCAGAAATGATGGAGGGCGAACAACGGATTAGCCATCAAAGTTATTAAAATGTTTATTACCTTACCTGTATCTCCGACGGATTATTCAGAAAAGGAAGTTTGAAGGTCTTTAGCAGCAGAATTTGATGCAGGTGCGAGATAATCCAATACTGGATAGTGGACCACCTAAAACTGAAAAATAATTTAAAAAAATATTAAAAACGATAATTATCAGAAATGATGGAGGGAGAACGATGGATTATCCATCAAAATTATTAAAATATTTATTACCTTACCTGTATCTCCGACGGATTATTCAGAAAAGAAGTTTGAAGGTCTTTAGCAGCAGAATTTGATGCAGGGTAGTGGATCAAAACATCCACCAAGGTGATAGGACGACAGATAAAACAGTAGTTTATCCCGAAAATATGAATTTTAATGAAGAAATTACAAAGAATTGAAAAGAGATATTTATTCCAAACTTCCAGAAAGGTGTAATTATTGCATTTTCAGAAACGGATTAGCTTCCCTGAAAGGTATTAACGTCTAAAACTGGAAATTATTTTTTAAAAAAAGTTAAACGTGAAATTAAAATTTTTGAGGGAGAGAGAAGATCTGAGTGTATTTATGATTATTATTATTATTATTATTATTATTATTATTATTATTTAAAACAGCGTTGATAGGACTTTTGTAATCTCCTGTAAATGTAATTTTATTAAATCTATTGTTGTATACAAACGAATATATATATATATATATATATATATATTATATATATATATATATTATATGTGTGTGTGTGTGTGTGGTGTGTGTGTGTGTGTGTGTGTGTGTGTTGTTGAAGATCTATGATCGTATGGATGGTGTAAACGATGACGACGGAGGAAGTTGAAGAACTATGAACGAGTATATACAGTTGTTTGTGTAATAATAGGGATCCTATGAGCGTATATATAGTCGGGAAGTTTGTGTGCGCTTTTTGGCTGCTCAAACGATATATAGTTTATACACTGTGCCAACTGGCTGATGATGCCTGGAGGCACTGGCTTCTACGCCAACTGGCTGAAAGACACTTCTAAACCCGGTGAAGCTGTGAAGATCTCTTATTATGCGCCTGCATCTGGCAGGCGATGGATACTCTGTCTTCTGCTCGCTCGCGCTCTCTCTCTCTCTCTCTCTCTCTCTCTCTCTCTCTCTCTCTCTCTATCTCTCTCTCTCTGTGCAGTTCTGGTCGCCCACCCTCAGGAAAGATATTGAGAGGCTGGAGCGAGTGCAGGCGAGGGCCACAAAGTTAATCCCTTCCGTTAGGCATATGGGCTACAATCGACGGTTACGCGCCCTGAACTTGTTTTCGCTTGAAACTCGGAGGCTGCGCGGTCAACTGATCGAGGTTTTCAAGCTCTTACGCGGGTTCAACGATGTCGATTTTAGAAGCATGTTTAGTTTAAATGATAACCCAACTCGCAACAATAGTTGGAAGTTGGATTTGAAACGGTTTAGGATTAGTGTGTGTGGGAATTACTTTACGTATAAGATCTGTGACACATGGAACAGGTTACCTTCGGAAGTTGTGAACAGTTCCTCTGTGGATCAGTTCAAGAAAAGGTTAGACCAAATCTTGCACACTATTTGAGTGTGTACAAAATTTTCCCTGGCACCCGTTGCCATTGGTACCTCCTCGGTATGGGCCGCAAGGCCTTTTGAGGTACTTCTTTTCCTTGTAACTCCTTGTAACTCTCTCTCTCTCTCTCTCTTTTAGGTTAGGTATACCCTTTTGGGGTTTGAGGCCGTCCCACCTTATCCCCCAGAGAGGTTAGGTGGACTGGGGGAATTCCCCCCTTCTTTTTTTTGGCACTCTTAGGGTTGAAGGTGACACCTTGCAACAAGGGGTAGGGTGGGGGTGGCACTGGCACTCATTTGATCAACATTGCAATTGCATATGCACTCGTCCATTTTGCGGCCATACTACCTATGTGCTGTACAGGAAAATTAATTATTCAATGCCCGGTTAATTAAATAGTAGGGCAGGATATTTTTGCTACCCGCATCAAGGGCGGGTTCTCTGCTAGTGTCTGCTTTAAAAATTGCTTATTCAAACGACATAGCAAACTAAAATATACAACCTTTGGCACAAAGCTTAATTCAATAAGAGTGTTGTGTTCAACAGGGAAAGAACACTCGGAAATCTTTTCTTTTAGAAAGTTAAGTAAATCATCAACAGGGACTTTAGTGAATAAAGAATATACACCAAAACTAAAAGTTTGAAAGTATGATCATAAGGAAACTCCAGTTTGTTATTTACAGTATGAGATTTGGAATAGAACCAATTCTTATTGAATTAATTAAGCTTTGCGTCAAAGGTTGTAAATTTCAGTTTTGTACTGCAGAATGTCGTTTGGATTAGCAGTGGGAAATCCCTCACCTCTGTTAGTTAATTTATCATATATAGGGTGTACATAAAGTCAGGATCTATTTTTGTGAAGCACTTGGAAATTATTGAATTCAATCATAAAATGATAAAGTGGTAACATTTATTAAATAATTAAGAGTAGGATTCGACGTGACGCCCATCAGTATCCCTGCACAGCTCAAATCGTTCCGCAGCATTTCTGAACACATTCTGGAGCATTTGCGGGGTTATGTTATCTGCAGCAGTTCGTATACGTGTACGTAAGTTTTCAAGACTCGTAATCTTCGTCTGATAGACGTGCGATTTGATAAAGCCCCATGCAAAGAAATCTAAAGAGGTTAAATCTGGTGATCTCGCTGGCCAAGGTCTGTTGCTTCCGCGTCCGATCCAGCGATTTGGAAAACGTCCATTTAGATAATCCTGAACAATTTTGGCATAGTGACAAGGAGCACCATCATGTTGATAGGCGACGGTACTAACAATCCTATCCCCGTCGTCTATCAACATGATGGTGCTCCTTGTCACTATGCCAAAATTGTTCAGGATTATCTAAATGGACGTTTTCCAAATCGCTGGATCGGACGCGGAAGCAACAGACCTTGGCCAGCGAGATGACCAGATTTAACCCCTTTAGATTTCTTTGCATGGGGCTTTATCGAGTCGCACGTCTATCAGACGAAGATTACGAGTCTTGAAAACTTACGTACACGTATACGAACTGCTGCAGATAACATACCCCGCAAATGCTCCAAAATGTGTTTAGAAATGCTGCGGAACGATTTGAGCTGTGCAGGGATACTGATGGGCGTCACGTCGAATCCTACTCTTAATTATTTAATAAATTTTACCACTTTATCATTTTATGATTGAATTCCATATAATTTCCAAGTGCTTCACAAAAATAGATCCTGACTTTATGTACACCCGTATATTGATTTTTTTTTAAAGTAGAATTTTGCCCACGACTGTTAATTTCAACATTGTTTAATACCAATATATAGATGATGACATGCCCCTTGGCCTGATAATTTTGATATTGCTGAATTCCTTAATAAGCTCAATAATTTAGTTTCCTCTTTAAAATTTACTGTTGAAAAGAAAATGACAAATGTATGTCATTTCTTGACCTAAAAATCTAGAAGTGTGCAAATCAACTCAACTTTGAAGTTTTCCTTAAGCCAACTAATAATAATTCGTATGTTCACTTTTAGCCTTAATATCCACCACCCTTAATTTTTTTCTTCTGTTTCTCAGATCATTAAAAGTTGTTAGTCCTGAATTTTTAGATTCTGAGTTAAGCAATATTATAAACACTGACATTAAACTTTGTTATCCTGTTCCACTTCTAGAAAATTGTTTAAGTAAAATAAAAATAGGTATTATAATAGTGTAGTTCACAAAAGATTTTATCATAAAAATATTCTTAGCCCTCCTTACCATGTAAATTTTAAATACCCTTCAACTTTACTTAAAATAATTGAAATTAACGTACTTTGTTATAAAATTACTATTAAATATCGCCTGATAAAAAAACCGTCCCAATAATGCAGTTGGTTGTGTTTATTCTATCGATTGTAAACAACGTGACGCAGTTTATATACTCGTAGATCAAACGGGAAAAAGTCAGAGTAAAACAGTATAAATATGCTTGTAAAACTTCTAATAATTCTAATGGATTGTATAATCTATAAACATAATCATAGTATTAACCCATTAGATCCGATGAAGGATCTACCAAGCAAACTTTCAATATCTTTTGATATTTTAATGAATAGAGGCCAAATAAAGAGAAAATTGACATTTCACCTATTTATATTTTTTCATTACAAAATTGGTTTGTGAAGCACGTGATAAGAATTAACCTATTTATTAGGGTAGAATGAGTTGTACTAGACCTACAGATATAATATAATCTATTAACAGTGTTGGCAAACATTCAGCACGTGTAGAAGTGCCAATTTTAAAGCTGTACTCGGGCGAGTACGGTGAGAAAGAATGGGTAAACTGGAAGGTTCTAAAATTCTAGTAAAAATAAATAATTTTAATAACAGTTCGGAACCTTATAAAATTTACCATAAAATTTACCTTATAAAAGTTACCCTCAATCAGTACTTGTTAATCTTTTCCTAATGCCTCCTATTTTGTTGACACTGTACAAAGATTTATGGATTCTACAGTACTTCTTCCAATCAACCTTCATTTCCTGACGAGGTGTACTGTTAAATACACGAAAGACTTTGGAATCTCTTTTCATTTTTTCTGTGGGTTTGCATCATTTATTAGTTTAGTAGTATGGGTGCATTTCGTGCGAAGGGGTAGAGGTGCCAGTGCTCGTGCCAAATAAGGGGAAAGTGGAAAGGAGGAGGGGAAAAAGGGGAAAGAGGGAAAAAACTAATTTATTCTCTCAAAGGGGGAAGGGTGGTAGGTTAAGTGTGATAAGATAAAGGTGTGGGGTGAATGCCGAGGGGTAGTCGATAAGAAAAAAATATATAAATATATATGTGTGTGTGTGTTTGTGTGTGTGTGTAAAAATGAATAATGGATAATTCTTATATTCATTTTTGCATATAAAGTCCAAACTCGTGTGACACACCAACTGCATATAAAACGCAAGTTTTAGAAAAAAAATTATTTTCTTTCTATTTTATTTTTGCTAAATAATTCATGAATTATTTCTTTTTTAAATTACTTAATCATTTTTTGGATTTAGCTTAATCATGTAATCGTGTTAAATTTTGCAATATTCATTTTGTTTATACATTCTTTCTTAGTTGTAAAAAAATGAAGTCATGTCTTGCTTAACAGTTAATTTTAAATTTTAAGCATTTAATTTTGGCTCATATGCATGTTTAATTCTAATCCATAATAAAATGTACATTTCAATTTCCATTTTTAGTTAACTCGGCAAATCATGATAACATCAAATCTCTCAAGATGTTGTTTAAAAGAAAAATATGACTTCATCTTCAAATATCTTGCTTATCTGTCTAGACGCTGTTACAGCCAAAAAAATTACCTTTATCTTCAAATATTTTGCAAAAAAATTCAGCCTATTGAGAATAAAAAACAAAACAGGTCAGCATTAAACAATAATGACGCCACCAAAATTGGTGTATATAAATTCATATAATTTTTCAAATTTTCATTCTGATTATTCTGATCTGACCTAGAGGCTGAAGCATTACCTGTAACATTTTAAGAGTAGTAAACTACAGTAAGAGAATATCGTTGTCTTCTCCAATGAGCCTTGCTTTCTTCAGAGAACTTAATCTTAAAATAGAAAAGAATAATTTCCCGATACGCTACAAGAAGAATCGGGGAACCATTAGATAAACTACTGCGATTCCCTACATGGTACCAGCTACCCCAGAGTGAGAAATCCGTTGCTGCCACCTAACCTGAACCCCTGTCAACCTTGAACGGCCAAGGTTACCAAACGTGCGTGACGTCATACTATGAACTTTAGCAACACCCATTTAAAAAAGAAAAAAATTTGTGCATATATATACAGGCATGCCTCGGTTTACGAATTAATTCGTTCCTAGAGAGCGTCCGTAAAGCGAAACTTCGTAAAGCAGAGCATTATTTCTCATAGACTTAATGTTATAATCAAGGGTTACGTTTTCAGAACAAAATTTTACATACAAAATTATATAAAAAACCCAAGAAAATGTAATAAAACAATAGTTTATGCAGCAAACAATGGTTTGTTCATAGAATGCATCATTTTAAATAAAAAATAATCGTTTAAAATAAAAAAGAAAGCAAAGAAATATTAAAGTGCAGTACAGGGGCCTCTTCCTCTTCAAGTGTTACCTGATCTTGCATGGCAATAAGATCTTCGTTTGATAGTTCTTCACCATGTGATTCAAGCAATTCTTCTACATCATCTTCGGAAAAATCGAGATTCAATTTATTAGCGATCGTTACAATTTCTGTTTTCTCATTTTGTATGTCTGCCATTGGTTCAAAGCCATCAAAATCATTGACGAAGCAGACATATAAACTGATGCATTCCCAGACACCAAGGTGCGTGAACGCGCCAGAGCGAACAAACGCACGCACGATGCTTCTGAAGCGATTACCACATTACGCATTGTATATGCTTGCGTGAGATAATTATTTTTACCTTTTAAATTTGTTTATTTAATTTTTTATTTAGTGTAAAATAAAATTCGTAAACCCGGGGATTCGTAAAACGAGGCGTCGTAAAGCGAGGTATGCCTGTACTTAATTTTGCAGTCACTCTTTCTCTCTTCCGAACAATGACCTCTTTTGTTTCTCGAACCTACTTCTCTTTCCTCTTTGTTGTATTTTTGGGACATGTCTTTCCACAATTTCCAGCGTCTTCTTCTCTAAGGTCATTAGCATCTCTTCCGTTGTCTTGGCATCGAAAGTGGTTTTCCAATCTATTACTTCCATGCTGGATGCAAAACCTTCCCAGTTTATAGCTCTGGAGTGAAAATTAAAAATTTTGAATTTGCTTCTTTCTGTTGTTCGTGTTCTTCCCTTTCCTGTTGCTTTTATATTGGTTGTTATTTCAATAATGTTGTGATCCGATATTTTAGTTTGGAATATTTTTACATTATTAATTCGGTTGATAATGTTTGTGAATACCAAATCTAAGCAGTTGTTTTTTCTTGTGTTTTCTGTTATTTCTTGTGATAACAAATTCATCAGCTACAGTTAGTAGCATTTTTACCTGCTCCTGGTCTTCCCGTGTGCCCCCTTGTCCTGGTGTATACATATATTTTTTCCTATCCTTTTATATTTCATGAATGGAAAATTAAAATCACCAGAGAAAAGTATTTGGGGTTGGAGAGTGTAGATCTTTTACTCAGTTTCTTACCTCTGTAATGGAATCTGAAAATTTTGAGGTTGGCGTGTTTGGGGGTCTGTACATTACAATTAGTACCATATTTAATTTTTCAACTTTTGCTGCTACATATTCTACGTAGCTGTTTGAGGTACTTATAGTCATTTCTGCCATATGCCTTTCGCGTGTGTAAATAGCACATCCTCCTTTACGTCTCACTGTTCTGTCGGCTCGGAGGATGTTATAGTTGTCAATTTGTATTGTTAATTTGTGTATGTATATATATATATATATATATATGTAGTTTAGCGTCAAGGTCATTCGTTTTATCAAAATAAGGTTTGTACAGATGAAATATTGCTGGAAATATTGGTTTATATACACATTTCACACTACAAATATATTTCGTATAATCAAGCTAAAGTGAAGCCATAAATTTAAACTAAATCATAGATTTCCAGTTTTGTAGGTCTACTTCAAATAAACTCTCAGATATAAATTAACCTGTGCAAATTTTATATCTATTCCAACATACAAGTTGAGAGCCTTTTTGTCTCGTCGAGCTCTGAAAACCTATTTGAAAATACTTTCAGAAACACAATCACTATTCCTTATTTACCAAATAAACATTTCAATCTTGGCTTCTGCAGTTATAATCTCCCAAACCATTGCCATTTTGTTAGTATCGGAGCAGTGTTTTATCAATGCATGGTTCATGCAGACAGACTTTTTTTTCTTGTAAGTTACCTCAAAAGAAATGTTGAGATTTCGTCGCAATTAATAATCTTTTATGTTTTGTACATAATAACGAAAGTTTACTTTATTACTGATTTCATTGCCTTTAAATCGTTTCAGCTCCACCCGCCTTGCCTGAGTAAATGCAGCCCACCGATGAATTTACGTTGATAATGGAAAAACATTCAGTGCCACGTTTATATATTTTATTAAATATGACACACTTCGCAAGGGTTTAAAAGCAATTATCTCGTACACAAACAAACTAGGTTAATTTCGTCCGATTTTGTTTTCAGCCAATAAACTCCCCAATTTTAATTATATATATATATATTAGCGAATCCAAATGAAATGCGACGCGTATGCATGTAGAAAGCAATTCGCAAATTGTGCCTTTTCACTTCGGTTTAAAATAAAGCGAAACAATGACCGCAACAGTAGATTCTTTTAAAATTAAATGTTTAAAGGCCACTTTGAAATCTGCCTTAGACATAACAGTGACATAATTCATATATATATATATATATATATATATATATATATATATGAAAATTATTTCACGAAGTAACACGTGAAAAATATTTATGATGAATAAAACCACGAAGGAAAGGAAACACAAAATGGTGCTCAAGCGCTTTCGTCTAATGACATCCTCAGGAACACTGAAGTACATAAAAAGGTTAAGCCTATATATAGGTTACAGAAAGAAAAAAAGAAAAAATAAATAACATACATACACACACACACATATATATATATATATATATATACATACATATCTATATATACAAATACATACATACATACATACATACATATATATACAATAAACAGAGAAGTAAAAATAAAAAATTAAAAATTAAAACCTTAAAGGATTACCAGTGAGGCGTACAGATTTGTAAGGAAAAATATCGATTTTTAGCACAAGATCAAATGGATTATAAAAATACAAATTATACTGGAACTCTGCCGGGTTTTAACACAATGCTGCCTATGGTCAGGTTTCGATATATATAAAAAAAAAATAAAAAATAAAATGCAAATTAAAAGTTAATCGATTTTTAGCACAAGATCAAATGGATTATAAAAATACAAATTTATACTGGAACTCTGTCCGGGTTTTAACACACTGCTGCCTATGGTCAGGTTTCGATATATATAAAAAAATAAAATGCAAATTAAAAGTTAATAAAGTAGAAGACAAGTTTACCAAAGATTTAATGTTTTACCCTTCTTATCTAAATCTGTTTTAAAGGAATTCAACATAACAGGATCGAGTTGAAAAAGACCTTTGCTTATGTTGAAGTTATTTGAAAGTTGGATAATGGCAGACTCAAGAATATTTCTATTAACAATGTTGCTTGAATGGAATAAAACTGAAGCATTATTCCAATCAATACAGTGGGCTAACTCTGACAAATGGACAAAAAGGGCACTGGACAACTGTCCTGTTCTAACGGAATATTGATGCTGTTTTATACGTGTGTGCAAATCCTTTCCCGTCTGACCTATGTAAAAGGAATCACATTGTTTACAACCAATTTTATAGATAATGCCTGAATTATTGGTAGGGCTATTTTTTACTATGATATTTTTCACAATATTGTTATATGAAAATACTACATTAATATCCAAAAGTTTAAGTACATTAGCAATGCCTAAAAAGCCCGGGAAAAATGGAAGTACTAAAATATTTTTTGACAAAGTACGAGTGTTAATATTGACACGATAGAAAGTTCGTTTTGCCTTGTTGAGACAAGATTCCATAAACGCAGATGGATAACACAAATCACTTCCAATACCGTTGATTTTTTCCAATTCGGCAT
>JAJOZX010009939.1:0-85000 GCA_023014485.1 Bathynomus jamesi | reverse complement strand
ATTGAACTATATTCTTCAGTTTGACAAAGTTACTTCCCAACATAATCATCTCTGCGGTCCACGCACACCTGCCAACGCTCAAGCACTTTCGTGATGCCGTCATAATAGAACTCTGTGTCTTGTTGACGGAACCAATTCCTCACAGCTGTCTTGATTTCAACGTCCGAAGAGAAACGTCGTCCACAAAGATGTTCCTTAACTTTCGGGAATAAGTGGAAGTCTGATGGAGCCAGATCTGGGCTATATGGTGGGTGGTCCAAGACAATGAAACCAAGGCGGCGAATTGCTTCAGTCGTTAGTGCACTCGTTCGAGGTCTCGTATTGTCATGCTGAAGGAGAACCCTCTGAATGTCGGGGCTAACTCTTCGAATCCATGCCTTCAATCTCTCCAGAGTTTCAATGTGGCGCACAGAGTTAATGGTAGTACCAATTGGCATGAATTCTGAATGGACAACACCATTAACGTCCCAGAAAACAGTTAGCATGAGTTTTACGGCAGACGCTTGGGTTCTGAACTTTTATGGTCCTGGTGAACCTTTGTGATGGTATTTCGTTGACTGTCTCTTGTCTTCTGGGTCGTAACGGTGCACCCAGCTTTCATCTCCAGTCAAAATGCTGCTTAGAATTCGTCGCTTTCACGTTCAAGTCGCAACAACAACTCCTGGAATCTTCCATCCGCCTCTCCTTCACTGCATCACTCAGCATTCTGGGAACCCATCGTGCACACAGTTTTTGGTACCCAAGATTAGCAACAACAGCCTGCACCCGCTCACGTGAAATGCCAAGATTGGTAGCTAGTGTTTACTGATATATGCGGCGATTCTGTTTGATCATTTCATCGGCGCATTGTTCCGTGGTTCATCATGCAATTCAACATGTCCACTGTTTGCATCAGCCACACGCTTAGCCCAATGGCGAACAGTACTCACGTCTACACAATCATCACCATACACAGATTTCATTCGCCGGTGAATCCCGATAGGTGGAATGTTTTCTGCAGTCAGAAACTCGATAACTGCACGTTGTTTAAACCGCACTGACATTGTGGTGTCACCGTCAGCCATGCTGACTGATATAGCTGAAACCTCTGGTGGCAGAAACTAAGAAACTTCACAACAATTGGGGGTGGGAAAAACATATATTGACTGCACTTCAATTCATCTAGTCACGTGAACCTATTTTGGGAGAAAAAAATAGGAGGCATTACTTTTCAGCATACACTTATATATATATATATATATATATATATAAGTGGCCTACGGATCACCAATTTGATGTAGTCGAGAAAGTAGGCTTAATATAATTTATGATTTGAGCGGAATTGATGGCCTCCAGCCAAACAAACAATATTTAATAAGGAGAGAGAAATTACTTTGTGGTTTTGTGTTTAATTAGGAAAATAAACCAGCTATTTGTTCACAGTGATTAACAGTTCAATAACGGTAGTTATAGTGATTAACAATTATATAACGGCATTTATACTACGCGAAAGATGACTGAGTATTAGCAATAAGAAATGGCTATACAGTCTAATTGTTAAGTAAGTACAATGATGATAAACACTAATTTAGGTAGGCTAATGAGATATGCAGCAGTGAACACACAATAAGTAATTAAGCCAATAATAACCGAGATAATGAAAGTACGGTATGGTACAGTAAATGGATTAGGCAAGTAAAATGAAATGCATAGATGAACAAATAAACAAGCGGATACAAATACAGTACGATAATTGAATACGGTAAAATAATTGTACAGGCCTCCCGGAGTCGTAATGAGAAAGTTAGTTTGCAGGTTGCTTGCCTACACTTTTGGGTATAGTCTATTTGTGACGCTGCGGTTACACTGAGTAGGCTACGCGGGAATTGCTTAACACGAAGGCAAAGGTAGGTTTGTGGCTTGTAGCCTACTAGAAGGTTTACGGACCTGGACTTCTGGTAATTGCTTCTGCAGGCGGGCTGGCCTTACCGGCGAAAGGGTGAGTGTTGAGGGCCGGTAGAGAGTTGTTGAGAAGGGGGCCAACTGAAACTCCTGCAACAGTGATGTTGCTTCTTGCAGGATGAAATTCTAGAGGGCCTTACTTGATGATAGACTTCGTGTATGCTCGACCGGAGCCTTGAAGGAGCAGCGGGCCGCTCTCCGGCGAAGGCCAGAGAGCGGGTGGCGTGACGAGTGGTGCTACTGACGAAGGTGCTGAGAGAGAGACGTGACGACCAAAACGAGAAAATGGCAAGTGAAAGTGATTTGAGAAAGAAATCGCATTTTATAGGCCTTGGTGACGTTCTCTGGTGGTCGTTTCGGGAAATACCACAAAATCTGTGTTTCCTCAGTGGGCCTGTTCATGCCCACGTGTGTAGCTTTTGTTTTGATTCCATGATATTTGGGAACGGCAGGGAAAGGAATTTCTTTGTCTCTCAAGGACTGCACAGGAACGATACTAAGAAGAATTACCATTTCGTAGCGAAAACTGATAAGGCCACTTCGAGTTCTGACGCCAGGCCTGGTATTTCGTGGTATTCCTAACGCAGGAGGGAGTGAAGGGTCGTCTCTGACTGGGGAGATGGTCAGAGGAGGCGCTGCTTATTGGGATGCGGGGGTCCAGAGGAGGATGGGGTTGGGGTACGGTAGGAATGCTGAGCGAGTGAGGGAGAAAAGGAGGAGACGAGAGGAAGCAGGGAGAACTGCATTAAGTTGGTATGCGATGCCCAAAACTCGTCGCGTGTCAGTTCTCGATGAATTCGTTCCTGCCGAAGGGAAAGAAAAAGCGTCGTTCAAGAAAAGAAGCAGGAGTAGTAAATCCACGGAATGATGCAAAGAGACAGTTGAAGAAGGCAGGGATCGCCAACCCTGTGCCTGAGGAGTGTACGTGCTTTGCAGTACGCCCTTTCGTTGCGTGGATGTGTGTGTGAGTGTGTGCTTGTTTACTTGGAGAATGCTTTTTAGGCCTTCCCGTAGGAGTGGGGTAGAGGGAAAAAACCACGTTGTGCTTGAGGAAGAGTTCGCTGGTGCAATAGGGCGCGTCGTCAGGGTTCCTGCCAAATGATTTTCCGTACAGCGGTCGGAATGTGACCGTTGAATATATTTGGGCAAGGTGTTACGAAACAATGCGCCTTTTAAAGCGAGTTGGAACTTACTGCAGCGCCGGGGATGAGGGGTGAAGGTGCGTGTTGTCCTGAGATGTCCGGTGATGAGTTCCGTGAGTCCCTCCACGATCAGTGTGAAAGCGGGACAGGACCCAATGGCAGTGGTGGCTTCTCCGGGGGTCGCCGCGCCACTGCCGTCTGAGGGGCAGTGGGACTCATGGGGATGCCATCTTGAATCCGAAAGTTGCAGTGGTTGTGCCGCTGTACATGACTGCGGGACAGTAAGGCATTAATATATATATATATATATATATATATATATATATATATATATATTACTCCTTCGTTGATAGCCTTGGGTGGTTCGAAGTTGACGTGGTGGCAGCAACGGACTTCTCACTCTGAGGTAGTTGGTACTCTGTAGGGAATCGTAATAATTTCTTTTGTACTACCCTCCGATTTCTTCTTGTAGCGGATCGGAGGAGTCTGTAAACCCTTACTAGATTATTGGTCGATTCCCCGATTCTTTTGTAACGTATCGGAGAAGTTTGTGAGGTAATGCTGGTCTCAAACTTAATGCCTATTGTTTTTTAACTTTACTGTTTCATGAAGATGCTGTGTTGTTCTAAAAATGAATCCTCTTGGAGGAGACAGAACTCAAAGGAGAAGATACAGATATCCTTTTACTGAATTTTACTGCTTCTAAATATTACAGGTGAGGTGATGCTTCAGCCTCTGGGTCAGATCAGAGAGAACAACACTTGAAAAGTTACAATGGTTTACATACTAATTATTTAAGCTAGTGACGTTATTATCATTTAATTTGACTTGTTTTATTTCCAATTTTTAATAGGCTGAATTCTTTGGCTAATTCAAAAGAATTGTTTGGTGTATTATGTGGATCTTGCAGAAACTGATAAAGCAAAATATTTTGATGATGAAGGCAAACTTTACTGTAACAGCATATTGGCAAATCTGATGTTATCATGATTTGTCGTGTCAACGAAGAATGAAATTAAGATATGCATTTTATTAAAATTAAATGTTTAAAATTTAAAATTAAATGCTGATTCAGGATATGACTTCATCTTTTATGATTTAAGAGAGAATATATATAAAAAAATGAACATTGCAGAACTTAACAAGATTGCATGATTAAGCTTAATAAGAAAAACAACATCTTGGTAGCTTAAAAAAGGGACGATTCATCAAGATATTGAAAAGAAAATCACGTTTTGCAGAAATTAAATAAAGAACAGAAATAAATTAAAATTTAATTATTTTTCAAGCTTGCTTAAATATTATATGCAGTTGGAATGTCATGCGAGTTTGGATTTGTGCAAAAATGAATGTTAGAATTATCATTTTATCATATATATATACAGTATATATATATATATATATATATATATGAAAATTATTTCACGAAAGTAACACGTGAATAATATTTATGATGAAAATAACGTGGTTATTTTCATCATATATATATATATATATTCGGAACTTCACAAAAGGCAGTATTTTATGTCTATACAATGTTGGATTGAACCTACAGTAATTGAATTTAATAACCTTTATTAATAATTAAAAATAAATATCGTACGTATACAACTTATAATGACATAAATAATTGTGAAGATAGATTATTTTTTTATCTAATTTGGCCGTTAAGTTTTAGGCTTTACTGGGCTCTAAATTATAAACAAAACAGAGTTATTATTAATAATATATAAATCATGAATAAGAATTATTAATTACAGTATGTACTCGTATTAATCTTAAAATATTATTATCGATATAACAACTGCAAAGTTATTATTGAAGGTATTATACCAATACTATACAAAGAAATCATTATCAGACATGAGAGATAAGAGATGAACAATCACAAGTAATGTATCTTCAATCCTAGATTACACACAAGAAATGAATAAGTAATCTACAGATCTACAGAAGCTAAGGCTAACAAAGACCCTAAGATCCACTCTAAGGTTAGCCCGAAAGAAAGAAGAGAGTAGGGGGTTAAAAGAAGAGAATAAGGAGTTAAGTAGGTAACAAAGCCTATCATTCGTGGGTTAACATTCACTCAGAAAAAGAGAGAGAAAGACTCACCATCATCATCCGCCGGCCACTGCCGACAAGTCGGAAAAATAGTCGAAGAGAATAGGAAAGGGGTGAAAGTGAAAAGAAGTAAAATAAGACCGCTTACAAAGCATGCAAACACAGCCTTAACTCAAAGAAACGCTGTCATACCATGCAAACTACAGACATGCAAGTAAAGAGAGGATAAGAAAAGAACAAAACAAAAAGTATGAAGAGTATAACAAAAAGTAGAGTATAACAAAACTTCGTGTTAGTCTAATATTTTTTTTAATATAATTTTGTTGGCATATCCGCATATCACACGCTGGCGTGTCACAAGCTGGCATTAATCGTCAACAGACTCAAACCTCGACTATTGCCCCCAGAGCTCCTGTTGCTAATTGTTTTATTATTTTAAACGACGTTAATATTTTTAAAATGCCTATCTAAACGGTTTTAAACATATTAACGCTGGTAGAGTTCACGACGGACGCGGGAAGATTATTCCATTTATCAATTACTTGGATCACCTGAAGATCAGGAACCCCAGCCTTCTTTAATTAGCTTTATAAGGCTAACTAACGAAAATATCACGACTTAACCTAACCAATCGTTAAGGGCGTACAGTTGACCTAACGATTGGTTAGGTTAGGTCGTGATATTTTGTTAGTTAGCCTTATAAGGCTAACTAAAGAAGGCTGGAGGCCCTGATCTTCAGGTGATCCAATTACTTTAAAAGTAAAAACGTTTTTAGCGATGGTAGTAATGAAACGTCTGCCACGTAATTTAAATCCATTATTACGAGTATTGCTATTATCGAAAATGGACAATTTGTCAAAATTTACGTTATCGATTTTATTAACGATTTTGAAAACTTCAATGAGCTCCCCTCTTAATCTCCTAGTCTCGAGTGAATGCAAGTCTAACTCTTCAATCCTATCTTCGTAAGACTTGTTGCGTAGTGACGGAATTAGTTTTGTGGCGCGTCGCTGAACCCTTTCCAACCTATCAATATCCTCACGCAAATACGGGCACCAAAACTGAACGGCATAGCCTAAGTGAGTCCTGATTAGGGACTTGTAATGGGGCAATATAATATACTCCGATTTAAATTCGAAATTACGCGCTATAAAGCCTAACATCCTATTAGCTTTTGCGCAAGACTCCAGGCACTGGTTCCTAACCTTTAAATCCTTAGACACTCGTACGCCTAAATCTACTTCGTCAACGATCGCTCTGTATCATCCATCGTGTACGTGGGATTGTTGTTACGCGAACCTATATGCAAAACTTTACATTTGTCTACATTAAATTGCATCTGCCACTTATCCGTTCACTCCATAATCCTATTTACATCGTCTTGGAGCCTATTTCTATTGTCCACGTTAACAACTTTACCGCCTATTTAAGTATCGTCCGAAAATTTTGACACGTTACTGGTCAAGCCTACATCTATGTCGTTAATGTAGATTACGAATAGCAAAGGGCCTAAAACTGAACCCTGAGGGACACCGCTACCTACATTCAACCACCCCGATTCCCTACCATAAACAACAACCCTCTGTTTCCTGGCACAAGCCATTCCTCTAACCAGTTAGCTACCTGACCACGTATACCGTGCGCTTTAACCTTCGCAATTAATCTTCTATGTGGAACTGTATCGAACGCTTTTTTAAAGTCTGTGCCTATCGTATTCGCGCACTATTTCGTTATAAAACTCTAACAAATTAGTTAAACAAGATTTATGGCGTCGAATCCCATGCTGACTACTTTTAATCAAATCGCGAATTTCTAAGTGATCGACGATACGATCCCTAACTACCGATTCCAAAAGTTTACCGACAATTGACGTTAAGCTAATAGGCCTATAATTGCTAAATACTGTGCGATCGCCTTTTTTAAAAATGGGCGTAACGTTAGCTAATTTGAAGTCTTTAGGAATAATCACCGCTTCCAGTGACTTATTACAAATTTTTGTTAAGGGCCCTACGATAACGTCTTTCAAATCTTTCAAATGTCTAGCTCCTAGGATAAAGCGCGTCAGGGCCTGGAGCCTTGCTAACTTTTAGCTTATCGATATAATGCGCAACCTCACCCTCGTAAACAGTTA
The DNA here is from genome assembly GCA_023014485.1 of Bathynomus jamesi. Taxonomy (NCBI): domain Eukaryota; kingdom Metazoa; phylum Arthropoda; class Malacostraca; order Isopoda; family Cirolanidae; genus Bathynomus; species Bathynomus jamesi. Next base: position 77,725 of record JAJOZX010009939.1, on the reverse strand, counting down.
TTTCATTCAAAATAGTCTCGCTACTAAATGGAACGATATCGTCCACGTCGGGGACATTATTTACGTCTTCTACGGTAAAAACTGTCGCAAAAAAGTTGTTACACATACCCGCCATCGCCTGAGCGTCGGAAGCCAAAGCGCCGTTAGCGTCCACTAGAGGGCCTATGTTATCTTTTATCGGCTTACGATTATTGACGTAGTCAAAAAACTTTTTCAGATTATGTTTACTATCCGCAGCTATAAGTATCTCAAAATTACGCTTAGCATTCCTAACAGATCTTTTAACCTGACGTCTAAACTCGATACATCTATTAAAGTTAGCTACCGTGCTATTGCGCTTATTAAGTCTATACGCTCTGTTACGCTCGTTTATGAACTCACCTATTTCCCTAGTCCACCACTTGGGCCTACTATGATTTCTAGCGCGCTTGGGCCTACGAGGAGTAAACTCCCTTTCGATATTCAAAAAACTTTCTTTAAACGCCTCCCACTGAAAATTTGCGTCATTACCCATAAATAAATTATCTCAGTCCACTACTCTCATCCTATCCGCAAAACTATCAAAATTAGCCCTACAAAAATCAGGGACTTCTATTACGTTACTATCTTTACTATTTTCTATCAATAGCTTAAACATAATAATTTGTTGATCACTACATCCCAAACTCTCACCTACTTCCAAGCCTTCGACTATATTTTCGTCGTTCGTGATCACCACGTCTAAAATATTGTCACCGCGCGTTGGTTCGGTAACCATCTGTCGTAAAAAATTATCTTTCATGAACTCAATCAGTCTCAAACCCTCATCATTACCAGTAAAAGTCTCGTAATTAACATTATGGCAGTTAAAGTCTCCGACAATTATATTATCCCGATTATGAATAAAGTTACGAAGAAGTGTGTAAAATCTACTATCGGTATCGAGGGGTTGAACGGGAGGTCTATAAACAACAACGAAATTAAAGCTAATACTACGCGCCCTAACTTCAACGCATATCGCATTAATTTCTTCCGGAAAATCTATCTTAACTTCGATAGCCCTAAGGGAATTACGAATGTACAACAAAACGCCGCCACCAATCCTATGTAACCTATCATTAGTAAAAAGTTTAAAACCCGCTATATCAAGTTCTCTCAACAAGTCCCGAGTCACGATATTTAACCACGTTTCGGTAATAGCAACTTTAAATTATTTTTTACCACGGATCGGCGTTTAATGAATGAGTAATTTACATTAATCCTAGATTTTTATTAGTACTCAAATTATTTATTAATCGAGATGTAAACTTGATTTTAAAAGAATTTACGGTGCTACTGTAGTATGCGGTCTACCTACGATTGGTTCGGTTTAATCATGATATTTTCGTTAAAACTAACGAAAATATCATGACTAAACCTAACCAATCGTCAAGGGCGATTGACAATGGGATGTAAACAAACAATTAGTAAACAAGATAAGAAGCTATAATTAAAAGGTAGACCGCCGAATCGTAGGTAGACCGCATACTACAGTAGCACCGAATTTACATTCACAATATTTTTTATATCAACATTTAAATCATTTCATAGTTTGAATTCAATGGAAATGAGTAATTTTTGAGATGAAGTCACTCTAAATTGAGATATAACATGCTTTGATCTATTTCTGGTCTGATATGAGTGGATTTCTTGACGAGTTACAAAATATCTAGGATCACCTGAAGATCAGGGCCCCCAGCCTTCTTTAGTTAGCTTTATAAGGCTAACTAACGAAAATATCACGACCTAACTTAACCAATCATCAAGGGCGTACAATTGACCTAACGAATGATTAGGTTATGTCGTGATATTTTCGTTAGTTAGCTTATAAGGCTAACTAAAGAAAGCTTGGGGTCCTGATCTTTAGGTAATCCAATATCTATTTAATCATTGTAAGTTAATGATTTTGGGATCATCTGAAGATCAGGGCCCCCAGCCTTCTTCAGTTAGCCTTATAAGGCTAACTAACGAAAATATCACGACTTAACCTAACCAATCGTCAAGGGCGTACAGTTGACCCAACGATTGGTTAGGTTAAGTCGTGATATTTTCGTTACTTAGCCTCATAAGGCTAAATAAAGAAGGCTGGGGGCCTGATCTTCAGGTGATCCTGATTTTGTTCTTACACTTGCAAATAAAAATAAAATGTGTTAGTTTAATTACATCAGTGAGCTTTAAATAATGCGGGGCTCCAATAAACCTTAGCGGTGCTACTGTAGTATGCGGTCTACCTACGATTCGGCGGTCTACCTTTTAATTATAGCTTCTTATCTTCTTATTATTTTATTATTAGGTTAATTGTACGCCCTTGACGATTGGTTAGGTTAAGTCGTGATATTTTCGTTAAAACTAACGAAAATAACACGACTTAACCTAACCAATCATCAAGGGCTTACTGTAGTATGCGGTCTACCGTTAAGTATGCGGTAGTAGTATGTTTAACTTCTTTAATAATTCCTTAATTGTGTAAATTAAATTATAATTCCTTTCAATTCATTTTCAATTCCTTTTAAATATTTTGAACGGTAGACCGCATACTACAGTAGAAACTTAACGGTAGACCGCATACTACAGTAGAAACTTAACGGTAGACCGCATACTACAGTAGCACCACCTTAGCACCCCCGCCCATGGCCTAAACCATTAGAGGTACAGTAAAACTAAACATACCTTACAAAAGAGAATTTAATCCTGCATTTAATAAGAAACAATTAAAACTTGGTGTTCCCGCCATTGGCTTCCAAGACAGCCTGAATTCGCTTTGGGTAGCTTGCCAAAAGTGACGTGAATAGATCTTGATCGTTACACAAACTTGCTTAAACAGTTTCAATGTGTTGCGTCATTGTATCCTTCGAAAATCGATTTGCTGCAGGTTCTTGAAACAAGAGACATTCAACCTTGTCCTTTATAACTGATCCAATGTGTTCACAGACGTTCAGGTCAGGAGAATTTCCTGGCCATTCTTCATTTCCAAAGAAATCGATCTCATGGTTCCGCAACAACTGTTGAGTGGCTAATGCCTTAAAGCAGGGGGCCTTATCTTGCAGAAGTGTGACCTGATCGACATCCATAACATTGTTTGGGTTTCTTAGAAAAGGAATGACATGCTGGGATAGAATAATATCACGAAAATACTGTCCATCCCAACTCTGACCATTTGGCTTCAGCACCCACATGAGCTTCTTTGCAGTGAACAAAACAAACACACCAACACAGTCTGGACTTTTAATAATTCGCGATAATGTTCATTGTCATCGATTTCATCTGGTGTTGTGGCCCACACTCGATCATTTTGGTAGTTAGGCTGACGTGTTATGTAAACAAAAAATTCATCGGAGACAGCTAAATGCATGAAATCATTCACATCCCAATCTTGAAGATAATGGGCAAGCCACATCCTGTCATCGATGTTAAGTTGAGTTTTTCTTGGCTTTGGAAGTTCATTCCAAGGCTTTAAACCTTGCCTATGACAGTACAGCCGAATGATCTCACCACTAACGATCTTTCCTCTCAACACTTCGATCTCTCTAGAAAGTTTAGCACAGCTGTTTTTCTGCTTATGCATACCGCTTTCAATGATGTCCTTTGTTTCCTGAGAGAGTGCCAAATTTGGGCGCCCAGATTTGGTTGTATCCATTTCACATTCATCCAAAGTTTTATTCCAATTTCTTTTGACAAAGTCCTCACTTCTTCGCAACTTTTTGGCAACCCATGAACGTGTTATAAAGGTGGCTCCAGCATCACGAGCTTCCCGAAATGTTATTGCTCGTATGCGATCTATCACACGTTGCCTCTCCGAATCACCAATTAATTGAGAAGCCATTACCGTAAATTGAGGCGTACAAGTCGACCTGGCGTATAAGTCGACCTCAAAATTTTCAGCTCAAAATTCTGGGTACTCTGATATACTCGCCGTATAAGTCGACCCCCAAACAAAAGGTAGGCTAGAATTAGAATGTGGATACAGCCTATAGCGAAAGCGACAATGTTTAAGGACAATGTTCGTTTGGAGTGGAATAAATGGATGGTTGAGGGAGAAAAATCATTCACAAAGGGTGGTAATATGCGTGCTCCACCACTGGATGTGTTATGCGATTTTGTGATAAAGTCTTTGGAAGCTGTTCGTGTAGAAACTGTTGTAAAATCGTTCAAAAAATGTGGGATTTCAAATGCAATGGATGGGGAAGATGATTTGTTGTGGAGAGACGGTGACGAGGAGGATGACAGAGAAAGCAACGAAGACGAAGTTGGATCTTCCAGTGAATCGGACCCGTATGCAGACTTCGAAGGATATTAGATATTAAAATGTGTTCATACATGTTTTCATTGTCAATAAAATATAATTTGAAGCAAAATTACCGTAATCTTGGAGTTACGGTAAAATTTTAACTGTTTATCTTAGGCCTAAGGTTTTAATTACAGTAATAATGTCATTGTGTGTATAATCAATAAACTGTCATTATGTATCGTTAACTGTCATTACCCCTGTAGTGTCTTGTCTAGATAGGCTTGTTTACCACTCTGTGGTAGAGGTTCACTTTTTATACCCGGCGTATAGGTCGACCCTAAGTTTTGGAGAGATTTTTTCATGCTAAAAAAGTCGACTCATATGCCGCAATTTACGGTATATTATCACTTTATCAACTAGAGTAATTTTAATACCTGCAATAAATAAAGAATTTTATATATTTTTATAATCACTAAAAACTATTTCGATATAAGTAAACATGTAAGCTGCAAATGGGGGGGGGCTAAGGTTTTTGGGAACCCCTTACACTAGAATTAAATAATACACTAGAATGATGAAGGAAGTCAGCATTAGATAATAACCTTATTGCTCGTTTTTAGATGACAAAGATACTGTTTAAAGCGTTGTTAGCGGAGTTTCCCCAAACAAGGGTGCAGTACATTATTTAAGGAAGAACAAGAGTATGATACAAAGTTAATAAAACCTGTTTAGGGACTACAATTCTAAGGTTAAACATTGTAGCAACGCTCCTTTAAATCTTTTTTGAGATATAATTTATATTATATCGCATTATATCCATACATTGCAAATTGTTATCCAGCATTACACCAAGAAATTTTGGTACAGTACACTCCTTTCCAGCAATTTCAACATTAAGTTCATCAAGATACACATTTCTTTTATGAGTAAAAATCATGAAATTTTCTTTACTGGTATTTAGGGAGAGTTTATTAGTGGTCAACCATTTCATTACATTGATAAATTCTGATTTAAATATATTCTTAGCTGAATTAACTTCTTTGCAAGAAAAAGACAGTTGTATCATCTGCAACCATTATGAAGTTCAGTGTATCAGATGAACGTGGAAGGTCATTTATATATAATAAAAATAACATTGGACCCAGAACTGAGCCCTGTGGCACATCATGTTTGACAAGCGCTTCAGTTGAGTAAACCTTATTTACTGATACAAAATGATATCTATTGGTCAAATAACTTTTAAACCAATCACTGATTGCTCCTCGAAAGCTGAAACAATATAATTCATTAAGTAGAATATTATGTTCTATTACATCAAACGCCTTACTCAAATCCATAAATATCGATATCATTATTTCTTTGTTCTCTTTAGCTATATTTGCATTTTCCATAAGATTTAAGATAGCCATTTCCGTTGTTTTATTATTACGGAAGCCATATTGATTTGGAGATAATAAATTGTAGGATTCTAAATATCGGTGCATTCTACTTTTTCACAATTTTTTCAAAAATTTTGATGAACACAGATAATGAACATACCGGCCTATAATTTGTTGCCCCTTTAAAAATGGGTGTTATGCAACCAGTTTTTAGCATTGATGGGAATATTCCTTTGGAAATACTTTGATTGATAATTTTAGCCAAAGTTACAGATATCTTATCTTCAACAAGTTTCAGTATACTCGTAGGTACAGGAATGTTATGATTGAGATTTTTAGCTTTTTTTAATTTATGAATAATATTCCGGACCTCAGTGGGGTTCGCAGGAACAAAAGAAAATGAATTTAGTGGGCTGGGTGGCATATATTCTAAAGGTGAGTGATCATTATTTAGTAAATGTGAGGGAAGCTTATCAGCTGTTGAAGTAAAATGGTTATTTAAAGAGTCTACAATAGAAGTATCATCAGTAATTTCTTTATTATCAACACTTAGTTTCTCGATTGAATTTTTCTTAATTTGGTTTCCGAGGAGACTGTTTGTGGTTGTCCAAGTGTTTTTCATGCCTCCTTTATGTTTGAAAAATTAATCGTTATAAAAGTTATATTTTGCAATTTTGATTATTTTAGTTAATTTGTTTCTGTATTGAGTATATTGTATTTTAGGAATTTTGCTCTGTAATTGTAATTTGAATAATTTATCTCTGTCCTTTATTGAAGAGATAATTCCTGGAGTGATACATGGATTTGCAACACTTTTGGGCGAAACTGTTTTCCTTCTCAAAGGAAAGCAAATACTGTATTAAAGATATGGAATAATGTGTCATAAAAGAAGTGAAACATATGATCTGGGTCATTTACAGGTTCGTCACAGTCAAATCGAATATTTTCTGCAGTCCCAATAAATTTTCTTTTGTTAACCTCTGAAAGTATTCTGTAATCAATAGTTGTTTTGTCCGCAACTTGAGCAATGTTATTGAATATAACTTGAGTAGGAAAATGATCACTGATATTTTGTGGTTATAATTCCAGAAGTTACGAGGGCATTGCTATTTACAAATATATTATCAATCGTAGATTCTGTTATTTGATTACCATAGTTGCAGACTTGAGTGAGTTTGGCACTAGTATGACTAAGATAGAAAGAATTCATTAAGTTTAAGCATTTATGAGGGATTGCTTCAGATTGAAAATTGATGTTGAAGTCACTTGCAACTATGGCATTCGATTTATGGAAGTTGCATGAAATGTTATTTAAGTGAATTACAAAGCTATTGATATTAGTATTAAGTGGTCTATATATTGCATAAACAGAATATACAGTACTTTTATCTTTTATATTAACAATCAGGCTTTCGGTATCACCATTACATACAGAAAATACTTCATTGGAGAATAGAGTCCTAAGTTTTATGAACATACCGTTTTGGGAAACACAGAAAACAGAAGTCAAATTCGTGCATATCAAATCAAAATTACCCGAAAAAGTACTTCATTATATTAAAAAACCTAATCTTACCTTATTGGTAATATCTTCCCTGAAAATACAGTCACTATTGCACTTTGAACAGTTTAAGGATGTAGGAATTACACCATGATCAGAAAAAAAGTTTCAAAGCTTCGCTATCGTCTAAGCCAGTGATGCACAAACCCTGGCTCGCCGGCCAAATGTGTCCCCCACGGGTCTTTTCAGTGGCCCCACGGGTCTTTTCAATTCAATGAAAAAGTTAGAATATAAAAGTGACCCAATTTATGACTTAGATGGAAAGTAAGTAGGCTAATACATTTAGTTATTTTCTTCGCTTGGCCCTCACATCAAAAAAGTTTGTGCACCACTGGTCTAAGCCAACGTGTCTGATGACTTCTTCAAATTCTAAGCTACACGAATCACACATCCTTATAGGAGGAAACGCAATTAATATAAAAGGCCGATTCATCGATTTGTTGCACGTAGTATTCCATACATTAAAACCAAGCTCACCCTCTCGTCTATTATTAATTTCGCAGCCATCACCAACTATAAGAAAAAAAATAATATACTATAATCAACACTTAAAATTCCTATGATGCGCGACTTTGGCGCCACCCTGTATATATATATTTTTTAACTGTACAGTAAAAAAAAATTAATTTAACCTTGACGATTGGTTAGGTTAAGTCGTAATATTTTCGTAAAAAAAAGAAAAAAATATAATAATATATTATTTTTGACTGTTCAATGACTATGTATTACCCGGAGGGTAATAACAGCCTTCCGCTGGAACTACCAAAAATATTCCGCCCGTAGGCCGGGATATTTTTTGCTACCCGCACGAAGGGCGGGTTCTCTGCTAGTACTGGTTAAATCTATGAAAAATGTAAGTCCATTTCTACTAAATCACATCTCTTCCAATGAAAAAAACACGTAAGCGCCAAATTTGCTTAATATAGTATATATGCGTAATGATTAAATGATTTGTGCTAATGTTTCAATGTTAAACTTTGAAAGGCATTTTCTCAAAAGTACATCTAGCGGACTTCCGCGTTTCTTCCATTTTACTGCAGTGTGAGCTCTCTCTCTCTCATATAGTGAACCAAATTAAATCGAATCCAAAGAAATTCTATAATATTGTATTAGTAGGATTAAAAAAGGTAGCTTTGCAAACTATTGGTCCACTCACAGGACAACGAACAAAAACAAATGACGGAATGACGGAACAAAAACAGATGACGGAAATTTTAAATAAATTCTTCTCTTCTGTCTTTACTAACGAAAATAAGAACATTCCCATTCCCGTAATCATACTCAGTGATGATCATTTAAACCTTTACGATTTTACCATCAGTGAAACTGAAGTACTCTTGACCATAGGTAAAATTAATCCCAATAAAACTCCCGGTCCAGATAAGAGCTATCCAAGGGTACTTAAAGAAATTAACTGCGCAATAATCTCTCCTCTCACATATATATTACTACTACTACTACTACTACTACTACTAATAATAATAATAATAATAAAAATAATAATAATAATAAAAAAAAATTGTTCCAATGTAGAGAATTTCCTTTCCATTGGCAACTTGCAAACATTACGCCAATATTTAAAAAAGGGGACAAATCGCTTCAGGAAAATTATCGTCCCATTAGTCTGACTTCAGGAGTTGGTAAGCTTTTGGAGACGATCATTCGGGACAAAATAGTTAATCGCTTAGAAATTAATAAATTAATCAAGGATTCTCAACACGGCTTTGGACGTAATCGTTCTTGTCTTATTAATCTGCTCGATTTTTTAATGATATTGTAAATATATATGACGAGAGTAAAACAGTTGATATTATATATTTCGATTTTGAAAAGGCGTCTGATAAACTGCGACATAGGAGATGATTAGCTAAAGTTCATTCTCACGGAAATGATGGTCAAATGGATTAAAAATTGGCTGAGTGGACGTAAACAAAGAGTGGTCGTTAATAGCAAAGTGTCTAACTGGAAAAGTGTAACTAGCGGCGTGCCTCAGGGATCAGTTCTGGGACCAGTTCATTTTATTATTTACTAGCCGAGAACCCGCCCTTCGTGCGGGTAGCAAAAATATCCCGCGTTTTAACGAAAATAGCACGACTTAACCTAACCAATCGTCAAATGCGTACAGTTGACCTAACCGGGCATTCAATAAACCTAACCGGGTATTCATTAATTTTAGCATAGGTTTCGATATATATGAAAAATGGATCTACAACTTCCTCAGAGAACGTCTGCTGGTCGTCAAAATTCAAGGTATATCATCATCAGAATCGGAAGTACGCAGTTCAGTACCACAGGGGACAGTACTGGCCCCATTCCTGTTCATTATCATGCTAACGGACATAGACAGCGGAGTAAACAGCAACAGTACAGTAACATCCTCTGCAGACGTTACAAAGATCAGCAGAAAAATCCGCGATGTAAATGAAGGGAAGGCCTTGCAGAGGGACATGAACAAAATATACAAATAGGCAGAAGACAACATGACATTTAACACCCGAGAAATTTCAGCTCTTGAGATATGGTAAAAAAGAAGAACTTAAACAGACTGCATATTATGCTCCAGATAGACAGGAAATTCAGAGAAGCACGAAAGCGATCGATCTCGGGATAATAATGACAGATGATGCGAAATTCGAAACACAAAATCAGGTAGCGATAAATAAAGCAAAAAGAGTCGCGGGACAGGTACTAAGAACGTTCAAGAGAAGGGACAAGACAGTAATGATTCCCCTGCTAAAAACACTGATTATACCAAAACTTGAATACTGCTCAGTTTTGACGTCCCCATATAAAAAGGAAGAAACTAATAAACTAGAAGAAACGCAAAGGCATTTCACAGCCAAGATTGATGGCTGCAAAGAACTCAACTACTGGGAAAGACTACGTAAACTAAATCTGTACTCCCTGGAAAGAAGAAGAGAGAGGTACACCATAATCTACATCGGAAAATGATCGAAAAACTGGTACCAAACCTAAAACTAAACCCAATTACCATTCAAACAACACTGGAAAATAGGAAAGGCAGAATGTGTAGTGTTCCCACATTAAAGGCCCGAAAAGGGACCTCCTCAACTCTGAAGGAAGATAGCTTGGTTGTCCGGGGGCCAAAACTTTTCAACCAGCTTGCAAAGGACCTCAGAAACGTAACGGGGGTCAAAGTTGAAGTCTTCAAGAAAAGATTGGATGCCTGGCTCAGGACGGTACCAGATGAGCTGAGTGTGCCTGGCTATGTACGTTGGAGAGCGCAAGAAAGCAACTCGCTCCTCCACCAAGCCAGACCTAGAGGCAGGGCCACCGGCTTGACCTCCGTGTGAAGAGAGACCAACGCACGAAACAACATAAGGTAAGGTAAGGTGTGTGTATATGTATATATATACGTAATGACGTAATAATCTTGATGACGTCATTTAATTTTTTAAAATTACTTATTTAATTTATTAACACCCAGGTGCAAAACCTCGGGACCTAATCAATATGTATGTGTGTGAAGTTTCATGTTTGTAACTGCTTCCATTATGGAGTTATGGCTGGAACAGCCAGACAGACAGACACACACACACACACACACACACACACGTCCTTTTATTATTTTCGATATCAATGATATCAACATAGGAATTAACAGTATATTTTCAAAATTTGCGGATGATACCAAACTAGGGGAATGAACAAAATTAGAGGCAGAACGTTTGCAGATTCCAGAAGATATTTATAAATTACTCGAGTTGGCCTAAATTTGGCAAATGGACTTTGACAAAGATAAATGTAAAACGTTGCATATCGGTAGAAACAATGTTGAAGAAAAGTATTTGATGCGCAACAATACACTAACGAGTGTTACGAAAGAGAAAGATTTAGGTATTATTGTTGCCGACACTGTTAAACCTAGTAATGAATGTATCGAAGCGGTCAGAAAAGCAAATAAAATCTTAGGATTTATTGTTAGGTCATTCGCATTTTAGTACGCCCCACCTGGAATACTGCTTTCAGCTCTGGTTCTCATATTTACGACAGAACATAGACAGAATGGAGAGAGGGCAGCGACGGGCTACTGAGATGATTCCTAAACTTAGAGACAAATCATACACTGCCCGTTTAGAAACATTAAATTTATTTTCACTTGTGAAAAGGTGAATTCGAGGAGATTTAATCCAGGTGTTTAAAATTATTAAAGGTTTTGATAATGTCGATGCCGAAAGATGTTTCACCTTCAAAAATGCAGATGCAACTCGCGGTAATGGCTGAAATTAGTGGGTAAACATTTTAATTCTAATGAAGCTAAACATTTTTTCTTCAATCGCATAGTTAATTTGTAGAATGGATTGCCAGCCAGTGTAGTTCAAGGTAATTCGGTTGAATCTTTTAAAAAGAGACTAGATGCTTATCTTGCCTTCAACCCCAACTTAGGAGCATTTGTTCGCGCGTAGAAGTATTGTAAGATTTTCACTCGGATTCCCTCCTCTCTACTTCAAAATTTTCACTTTAGTTTTAAATTCCTTTCCTTCCGTTCAGCCTCTTTTCTTTACTTTGCTTTAAAACTTTCACATGTCTTTAAATTTTCTTACATCTTTTAACCTTCCTTCTTAAACAAACAGCTTCGTAGGGACGAGCCGGACTGTTGCTGTTTGGTGTCCTTTGTAACCCTTTGTATTCCTATGTATTTCTGCAATCAGCGTTAAAAAATCTACAGGAATCACATAATCTCGTTGAGGAAACAAAATACTTGTTGACCAGTGTTATTAGCACTTTCTGAATCAACAAATGTACAACTCTATATATAACCTTTGGTTAGCTTCCGCCGGAATTGTTCATTCTGACGAAGGTCAAGTTTTTCACTCCACCTTAGACCTACAGTTTAACGTGGAATCCAAACCACGCCCCATCAGCAGCCCAGCATCTTAACCACTAGGCCACTTAGGGTACCCATTTATCTACCAACCACTTTCTTTATTGTGTGGAAGGATGAACAGCTGGGTTTTGCTGCGCGCCGGCTGCCGTCGGGTCTTGAACCAGGGGCCGATGGATTCGTAGTCAGCGACGCTAACCACTACACCACCGAGGCGTATATATTATATATATATATATATATATTAGTGGTGGACCAGATATCAGTTTTACAACATCTGCGGATGCGGATCTTTAATTTCAATATCCGCGGATGCGGATATTTAGTTAATCTATCAATATAATATAGAATTATGAATATATGACATAATTTTTCAAATTTCGTGATATTACTATTATGGCAGACAATGCATAAGAATTAAAATTAATATTAATGTTTTCATTATGATAAAAATAATAACTTTCTCAAGAGTTTCAGCCACAGAAAATTCAATGAAACAAGTTTCATTCAATTTTCTGTGTTACCAGGTATTAATATTTTTAGGTTTATATATTTGTTTGTTCATTAATCATAATTAATACTTTACATGAACTGTGCATGACTGGGCCTTATATGCTACTTTATAAGCTAATTTAATTCAAATTAATTGTAAATTGCATAATTTATTAGAGGTAATATCCGCATAACATCCGCAGTCAGAAGTGCGGATGCGGATGTTAAAAATGATGCGGATATCCGGTCCACCACTAATATATATATATATATTGGCACCTCGGTGGTGTAGTGGTTAGCGTCACTGACCACGAATCCATCGGCCCCTTACACTTTTCTCATTAGCGACACTTTAAATTACGTAGGACTACCTCCCCCAAAACAACACTTTACACCAACATGAGTGATAGTGAGCGTGAAGATTTTGACCATTACTACAACAGTTTTAATGAAACTAATCCTTAAAATATAGCTGATGAACGTGAGCGTTATTTCGTGAATGATGTGCGCGTGCTTAGAGTATGTTTCCAGGCCTTTAGAAGGATGTACATTGACCGTTTCAACTGCGAACGCTGCAAGTCGCAAACACAATCGCATCATTGTGCTTTACTGTCTTCAAGAATAATTTCATGCCTAAAGACACCTTAGCCGAAATTCACAGAAACAACCCTCGCAGTTATGGACACAAGGCTATTTACTGGCTCATACACATATAGCAGCAGACCGGAGTATACATAAAACACCCCCGCAACACGGGAAAAGTATCCATTAAGGTCAATGGTCGTGTTTTTGGGGTTGACAAAGCGAAGACCGTACCACTGGTGAGAAGACTGTGTACTCCTTTAACGGTTGCTGGTGGCATGGTTGCCCACGTCCTGAGTGTGGAATCGTGGGAGATATCCATGGTAGATCTCCTGCCGACAGTCTTGCATGGACCCGCACCCGCGATCAGCTTATAGGTACCCAGTTCACTCACAAGATCTTGTGGGAGTATGACTATGGTGCACGGATGGAAACAGATGGACAGTACCGTGAAGAAATAAACACGATCAAGCGTTCAATGATGTTGGGTCCTCTCAAATGCGGTGATAGCTTGTTCGGAGGGCGTACAAACCCCTTCAATCTATACTTTCCGCCTACGGACGGTGTGAAACTCCATTACTACGACTTCTGTTCTTTATATCCCTACGTGATAAAGAGCAATCCGTACCCCGTGGGTGCACCTGAAAAACTGGTGGGACCTGACCTGCCCACCATCGAGGTGTTCTCAACAAATTTGAAAAGTATTATTTCGGTCTTTCTTTCGTAGAGGTGCTCCCCCCTCGCGATTTATGGATGCTAATCTTATCCGTCGTTATAAATCACAAGCTCATTTTACCCCTATGCGTGAAGTGCGCAGATGAGAAAATGGGGCCTGTAATCACTCAACCTACCAACGGAAGATCAGAGGTGTATATACAAGTCCTGAGCTGTCCCTAGCCGTCCGCCATGGTTACAGAATATTGAAGATATATGAGGTGTGGAGGTTTCAGAAGCTACCCAACTTTTTCAAGCCGTATATAAATACCTTTTTGAAGGATAAATTAGAAGCATCAGGCTACTCGCGAGGGATTGAGAACGAGGGTGAAAAATCGGCGTATATTCAGTGCTACCGTGACCGTGAAAGGATACAACTTGACCGGGCCCAAATTGTTAAGAACCCTGGCAAGCGCTTTAGTGCAAAGTTGAGCCTAAATAGTCTTTGGGGCAAGTTTGCACAGAATACAGGTAAGGGGGAACGTTCATTTGGCCTAAAGTTATAACGAGGTGTGGGATTATGCCAATGCCCCTGATAATGAGGTCATGGAGATCGTGAATGTTGATAACACGTCCGTAATAAAATACATCACCGAATTGGCCACAGATACCTCACGTGTTACAAACATACATGTAGTCAGCTTCACAACGGCATACGCACGCATCAAGCTTTGGGGACTACTGCACTCTCTTGGGCGGAGGGTGCTGTACGCTGACACAGATAGCGTAATATTCACAGAGATGGAGGGTGAATACATGCCGCTTATTGGGGAATTCCTCGGAGAGTTGACTGACAAGATCAAGGATGAGTATGGTGATGGTGCATACGCTGACTCCTTTGTATCAACAGGGCCAAAAACTTACGTGGTACGGGTGAGGGTGGGGGAAGAGCTGAAATATATCGTGAAGGCGAAGGGCATCACGCTTAACCTGGCGAACCGCGCGACGGGTCGTTAACTTTGACTCATTGAAGGAGCTAGTGTGCTTAGGAGATGAGGGCGACCAACCTTCGCAACTGACTGTAGGGACCCACAATTTTCGGGTGGAGAAACTGGGGGACGTGAAGGAACTTAGGAGCACAAAGGTGTCGTAACACCTATAGGAAACGTTACCAGGTGCCTGGTACCTATGATACCGTATCCTTTGAATACCATAGTACTTGAATGTTATATATGTCTATTGTTAACGATATGTTTATTTATTACGCATATTTGAATATGTAAATGTTACAATTAGAGTTTCATTTTCTCCTTTGTGTGTGTGTGTGTGTGTGTGTGTGTGTGTGTGTGTGTGTGTGTGTGTGTGTACAGGAAAAAGTCCTAAGGTCCGCCCACTGTAAGATCAATCAAAGGGTCACGTGACTCCTGCTACTACATGGGCATATCTCTAGCCCTGCATGCTCAGTTGGCCGCTACAAGCCATGGATCTCAGACGTATATTTGAAGAATTCTCACGTAGACGAAAAATAGTGATGGCGACCTTTGATATTGCGTGTTCGACGTTTATAAAGTGGTATTCGGTAAAGTCGGAAGTTGTGGTGAATACTGAAGGACGGCCTAACCCAACTTCCTTTCAGACTTTTAAGGCTACATTGAACCGTGCGAAGTTTAAAGAGCAAGATGTTCAAATACTCTATGGATATTCTGGAGATAGCATTGCCGGATTTCGCGGCACAAACGATATAATGGACTATGTTGTAGGGCTAAACTGTATAAAAGCGTACATATACCGTGAAGTGAAAGAAACAACGCGTGCAGAAGAGAAGCAACGGGTATGCGTAGTGAGTATTGTTGATGAGTGGTATGAAAGGCGGTATTATGTGATGCTGCATCATAGCGAGTACGCGTACCCTGCGGCTGAGAATGTAAATTTCGTTATAATGGATAGCCTAAAATACTTTTACCACTACATTCATGTATATCATGACGAGGTTCGCAGTGAGGTTGTGGCTAAAGGCCTTTGTGAGTTTTTAATAGAATTTAGAGACGAGTATCGACTGTTAAACAAAAAGATAAACACGGGCACATGTTTCTCTCAAATAGTGTGCCGGATTGTTAATGTGTTTAGTTTGTGGAAATGAACGTCTAGTGCGCAATCCGATAAAACATTAAAACCGATATTGCCCCATGTATCGGAAATTGCCCGGTATAATGGGTACAAGTACTCGCATGATTCTTTCATGCTGGAAAAAACCCGTACACGAAACATTAACGCTTGGTATGAGCCAAACCGCGCACCGGTTGCTCATAGTCATCTCAGAGCTTGACCCGACTGGTTGTGCACTCTCACAATAGAAAACCATGGAGCTTCCTTTGAGCAGCATTCTCAATGCCGTATACGACGTGTCCGTGACGAAGTCATTGAGTGTGTTCAAACGTAAATCCGGTGCCATTAACTATGTACTTGAAACAACTTGTAGACAAGCAAACTCTGATAAACTTAATGTTCTTTATTTAAGTATTGAGGAGATGAATAGAGTCTTCATGATATTTGAGAAGTGGGGTGAGGATCGTTATAAAATACCTGCAGGTGTAGGTACAAGAAGAGAACAGATTAGTGATACTCCCTCATATGCCATTGTTTGTACGTTCTGTATAAATAACGATCAGCCATACATTGATATAAGACGGATGTGGAAGAATACATCTGATAATAACGTTCTTCTCCCCATGCGAAACCGCTTCATCCTCGGCAGAATGTTTGAAATCGTTGGTTTCCGAAAACTAAAACCTATATTAGACGGACGTGTTACGGATATGGCTTATTTTGATACGGTTCTTGAATACGCATACACCGCTCTGCTCGACGGATTTACCGAATGTAGGAATAAACATGGCGAAGAATGGTCTAGAGCTGGATGCTTATTTAAAAGGTTTAGACTCTTCGAAATATCATGAACTTCGGTACAAAGGACTTGAGCGGTACAGGAGAGAGCTCGCCTACACTGTTCACCCTGAAGAGTTGTATCTTTATATAATGAGCAGCTGTCGTTACGACCTAGAAGATTATTTCAACTGCCGCTATGCGTTGTGAAGAAGAGTTCACGATTGAAAAGCTCGGATCAGTAAGAAAAAACCCTCGAATGAAAAGGAGTGTTTATAAACTTGAATTAATAATAATGTTGTGGCTAACGACGGCCTCTTTGTGCGTGCTTTTGAGTGTATTCTGTGCGTGTTTAAAGATAACTTGCCAACCTTTGTAAGGTGGGCACAAAAATAGTATTGAACGAAATTAAAGCCCTTTACTTCGGGTATAGGCACCCGCACACCTTGAGTGGTGAAATAATGCTAAATCGTATTTATTGTATAGTACAAAGCAACAATGATGTAACTGTAGACTCGATCACGTGCGAGTTTTGTAATCTAGTTAAGCGCGGTAGAACATAAAATGAGTGTATATATTTTGATTTTATATAAGTTTTGCTGTTTTATATATATATATATATATATATAAATGGGTATATAGTTTTTTCCTGTATTATTATTATTTTTTATATAAGTTTTGGTGTCTATAAATATAAGTGTGTATTTGCTCGTACATATATTAAATGGTTATATAGTTTTGTCCTGTACTAATATTATTATTTAAGAATGTATGTATATCCTTCGCCTAATGTGTGTATTTTTGCTGTATATTATTTTGAATGTATATTTATTTATTTCCTATATATTTCATGAATTAGTTCCCTTAACGCGTCGAAATAAACAGAATGATGTAATGGTGTTTTATTTAATTATTTTGGTTGTATGGTTAAACGATATTAAAGAATAACTGGGGAGATGGGAAAATATATGTATACCAAACGGCTGGTTACGCCTTCTAAGTCGACTGACGGATTTCTAAGCCAACTGTCAAGAATATCTGACTAGCGCAATCTGGCAACTGAAAAGTTATATATATACACATACACCTGTCTTCTAGTCTTCTAAGCCAAGTGGCCGATTAAGCCAACTGGCGGATTTCGAGTTCTAAGCCAAGTGATACTACCCTGAGCTCCTATTATGCATTTGGATCTTCCAGGTATAGGATGCTCTGTCCTCCGCGCTCTATCTCTCTCTCTCTCTCTCTCTCTCCTAGGTTAGGTATACCCCTTTGCGGGTGAGGCCGTCCTACCTTCTCCCCCAAAGAGGTTATGTGGACACCCCCAGCTTGCTGTGGGGATTCCCCCCCTTTTTTGGCACCCAGAGGTTGGCACTGGGGAGGGGGGTTGGCACTGGCACTCATTTGATCAACATTGCAATTGAACTGCACTCTCTCTCCTTTTGCGGGCATACTACTAACAGCAATCGAGTTCGTGTTATTCATGAATACCAGATCTAGGTAGTCATTTTTTCTGGTGTTTTCTTTTATCTCCTGTGTCAGCATAAACTCGTTTGTGAGAGCCATCAACATTTTTGCTTGCTCCTCGTCTTCTCTTGTGCCCCCTTGTCCTGGTATATATATATATATATATATAATATATATATTATATATATATATATATATCCACCTTTTTGTATTTTATAAATGGTAAGTTAAAGTCTGTGCAGTGCATTATATTGGGGGATGGAGGGTTTATGGCCTTTATTAGGTTTCTGACATCATCAATGGCCTCCGAGAATTTTTCGGTTGGAGTGTTTGGAGGTCTATAGATGACTATCAGTATCACGTTTATTTTTCTATTTTCACTGCTAGGAGTTCCACAAAGCTATTTGATTTATAGGGTGTCCATAAATGATTACCCTGATTAAAGCATGCTATAACTTTTAAATAAACATCGTATTCAAACACAGTTTTAATCATAAGTAGATAAACATACAAAGTTTTGATACATAGTTAATGAACTTAATAAGCTTCCACATGTGCACCCATAGTGGCACGTAAAATGTCTAAACGGTATTCACACTCACGCCACACATTTTCCAACATTTGTGGGTTAACTGTTGCAATTGCATCCGTAATGCGTTCTCGTAGTGTCCTGATATCTGGAACAACTGTTGCATAAACCAAATCTTTAACATGACCCGAGAAAGAAATCCAGCGGGGTAATGTCTGGTGATCTTGTGGGCCATGGGATTGGCCCGTCCATGCCAATCCATCGATTTGGAAATGTTGCGTCGAGAGTTTCACGAACAACATGCGCCCAATGAGGGGGTGCCCCATCTTGTTGGAAGATGACAGTTGGCTGCTTGTCCCGCAGCTGGGGGATGACGTAATTGGTGAGCATATCCAGGTACACAGTTGCGGAAACAGACATTTTATGACATTTTACGTGCCACTAGGGGTGCACATGTGGAAGCTTATTAAGTTCATTAACTATGTATCAAACTTTGTATGTTTATCTACTTATGATTAAAACTGTTTGAATACGAGTGTTTATTTAAAAGTTATAGCATGGCATCTTCAATCAGGGTAATCATTTATGGACACCCTGTACTTATTATCGTCTTTGTCATATGACTTTCATGTACATATATAGCACAGCCACCTTTACGTCTCGCTGTTCTATCCGCTCTTAGTAAGTTGAAACCCCCTATATTTCTCTTTCCTATCAATGCAATGTTCGCAGTTTTCACAATTTCCTTGGCAATCCTTAAGATGAGTTTCTGTGAGGCATGTGATGTCCGCCCTTGTTTCGTCTATAAATCTTTTCATAAATCCGTGTGTGTGTGTGATATATATATATTATATATATATATATATATATATATATATATATATATATATATATATATATATACCAATATAATTGAGGGGTCCCGCGTCTTAAGGTACCTAAGCGCCAAAATTAAAATTCGCCAGAAATCGCCTCCAAAGTTCAGCAATATTCTCGCAATAGTATCTCTGTTATTAATTGAGCTAGAACGTTCATCTTTGGCTAAATTAGAGTTCTAAGTATGCTAATGAAGATGTTGATGAGTTTTTGGAATAGATGTTCATATTTTATATTTTATATATATATCGCTTTTAATTTTTTGATTTTCTTATTATGCCGAACTTTGGGTGAACTTTTGGCTGGCGATAGAGGTGAAAAAAGTAGTTCGCTTCATAAGGTTTTCAACCATACCTCTTGTGTCGTAAGGTCATTATAACCCAAACCACGTGATAGAGGGAAGGGTGAAAATAGTGATATCCATCTAAAACACGTTTTCGCCTGTGGTGGCGCTTAGGTACCTTAAGACGCGCGACCCCTCATATATATATATATTAGGGTGGATCGATTTTACATTGTTTTCGATTTCCATATTCTAATAGAGACAGAAACTTGCGCATGCATGAGAAAATAGCCTCTGCAAAATCTTAGCTTAATAGGTAATCATCTTCTGCCCCGGCAGAGCGATGAAAATCATATTTTAGTAGTCAAAAACGTAATTTTAAACCCTAGCCTAGAGTCATAAAATTTTGCGTGTGTGTTATTTCATGCCTAAGCAACGATATAAATGCTATGGGTATATAAATGCAATTTAAGACAAAGAGCCGATCTGAAAATATGTATATTATACATATTTTCAGATCGGCTCTATGACTTAAATAATGCATTTATATATGTCCCATAGCATTTATATCGTTGCTTAGGCATGAAATAACACACACGCAAAATTTTATGACTCTAGGCTAGGGTTTAAAAATACGTTTTTGACTACTAAAATATGATTTTCATCGCTCTGCCGGGGGCAGAAGATGATTACCTATTAAGCTAAGATTTTGCAGAGGCTATTTTCTCATGCATGCGCAAGGTTTTGTCTCTATTAGAATATGGAAATCGAAAAAAATGTAAAATCGATCCACCCTAATATATATTAATATATATATATATATACCTTTAAACAAAGGGATAGGAATATAATGATTCCTCTACTGAAAACACTGATCATACCCAAATTGGAATACTGCTCGGTCCTAACATGCCCATATGAAAAAGAAGACACATTAGATAACTAGAAGGGATTCAGAGAAGCTTCAGAGCCAAGATCAAGTGGTGCAAAGAACTAAACTACTGGAAAGGTTACGCGAATTAAACCTATATTCACTGCAAAGGAGAAGAGAGAGATACATCATTATTTACACTTGGAAAATAATGGAGAACTAGTCCTAATCTTACTCTGAACCCTGTAACTCCCCTCCCCAAACAACAGTGGAAAGTAGAAGAGAAGACTGTGTCGTGTATCCAAATTAAAGGCGAGACAGGGAACATCTTTAACCCTGAAAGAAAATAGTTTTGTTGTGAGAGGACCAAGACTGTTTAATCAGCTGCCCAAAGAACTAAGGAACACGAGTCGTGTTGAGGTGGAGGTCTTCAAAAGAAGACTAGACGCCTGGCTCAGAATAATCCCGATGAGCCGGGCGTACCTGGCTATGTGAGGTGGAGAGTACAAGAAACCAACTCACTACTTCACCAGGCCAATTCTAGAGAGAGAGGCACAAGCTTGACCTTCGTGAAATGAGGAATCATCGCACGGACATTTGAAAGGTTGAAAGGTGTGTATATATATATATATATATATATATATATATATATCACGAGTTCGGTGGAGAAGGGCGAACGCCACAAAATTCGAAAAATGAGTTTTTTGTCGTATAATTATCCTTTAAAACCTTTGCTTTACCTATGCAAAAAATTAGATGTTAGTCTGCACTCTTTCACGGTAAAATTTAGGTTTAAAGACAGGTGATAAACTAGCGAGATAGGTTCATCGAGGAGTTCAGGTGGTGTAGAGACGAATAGCCACCTCATTATCTATAGTTTGTTCGGTGTGCGATGTTGTTGTGTCAGCGAATTTGTTGTGAAGTTTCATTTGTATTATGTCTGAAAATGAATCTGTAATGGTTCAAAATGGAATTGAAAATTGTCCTTCTACTATGGTTGGCCGAAAGAGAACTAAGAACATACAACATTGAAAAGACAGAAATGAAGTGTAAGAGAAATCTGGACAGGTGTATAAAAGCTGTTATACGAACAAAGTTCTTAGTAAACGTGTTATAGGACCACCTGTACTTGCAAAGATTTGTTTCGCTAAAGTTGGGAATTTGCAAGGAGTTTCAAAAATATTTGATGCTTTTGGCAGATTGATTGTTTTGATGAACAGAATGGCTACATACAGCGATTTGTTTCTGAGGTACTGTTCAACGAAGATACACCAAACAAGATGTAAGTCGAAGAAACATTACTTTAAGTATACAGTAATGTCTGACGGTGTGGTGCATCAAATCTGTAGAAAAGCATTTCTTAATATTCATGGTCTCACAGAAAAACGCGTACGGAATGCTGTAAAACAAAGTGAAATAGGTTGTTTGAGAAGGATTTAAGAGGAAAGAATATACCAACAAATTGAATTGATGAAGTGAGGCTTGAAAGAGTAAAGGAACACATTGAAATGTTACCTACTTTACGAGTCATTACTCACGAGCCCATTTTCCTAATAGAGTATCTTAGCTTCAGGTCCTATTAATTCAGTGAAGAGTTTGTATAGTGCCTATAATGTTTGGATGTTTAGTAATTATCCGAAGAAAAGATTGTAAGCATTGATTACTACAGGAGAATTTTCACGTCTCAATACAATATACATTTTTGTCCACCAAAGTCTGATACCTGCACGACCTTGACAAATTTAAAGTTGCTATTGAAATGCACGTGATGAGGAATTGAAGAATTCTACTAAGCAAAGCTTGGAATTTCACAAGAGTATAGCCAGCGAAGCTAGAAAGTTGATGAACTCATTCAAATCAAATGATGACCCTAGTGTGCAAGCAATCTGTGTAGACTTGCAACAAACACTGCCAACTCCAAGGTTGAGCTCTGGTATAGCCTATTATAAACGTAAGTATGGACATACACACTGAGTATCTCCAACATTAAGAGCAACCAACCTACCATGTACGTATGGGATGAAGTAACTGCAAAAAGGGGGAGTATTGAAGTTGCAAGTTGCATTATCACTGGATTAGAAATAATTGCAATAGTGAAGTTATTAAGCATTGTATGTATTTTCAGATAACTGCGCTGGGCAGAACAAAAATATTAATTTAGTTTTAATGTATCTCAGAGAAATTCACTCCGCATCATTGCTTCACATTGAACACATCTATCTACTTTCTGGTCACTCGACAATGCCCTGTGATGCTCAATTTGGCCAAATTGAACAAAATATAAAAAATAATTACAGCAATATTATTTACACCAAAAAAGATTATGTTACGGCCATAACTACAGCGTTTCGCAGCGCTTCCTAGTTGTAGAAATGAAACAGGCTGATTTCTCGATTTTGACGTCCTAAAAACGTGCATTGTCATAGGAAATCAACAACTACTAAATTTACAGATGCAAGAAAGTTAATATTTGACTTTCAACACAAAGAAGGCTACGTAATATCTACTGCATACCGCACAACCCCAGATAATAGCCATCCCGTCAGACTGCAGAAAGGGAAAAAATCCTACAGTGTCAGTTTATTCAATCTAGCCCAGCAGACACTGCAACCAAAGTATTCCCAATGCTGCCAATAACTAAGGAAAAAATAAAAGATCTCAAAGAATTATCAGACCTAATGCCTGCAACTGCAGTAAACTATTATACAAGATTGTTAAAGGAACTGGAAGAAACCGAAACAGTTGAAGCAGGTAATACAACATTTGACGAAGAGGACCAAATAATGGATTACACCAGTTAACATCAGAAGCTATCAATAAATAATATTGTAAAATTTCTTGGCGTTTTATTATATCGACATATTACACAACAATATTTACTCAAATATGTGTTCAAATTCATACACATTTCAATAAACCGGAAAAATACAAAGGTTTAAAGTTACAAACTTTAACTGCATTTTGTGGCATAATTCGAAATGTTGCGTTCGCCCCTTCTCCACCGAACGCGTCAATTATATACACAAGTAATCACTGTAGTAATACGAATGAGTAATGATAAACTATTATAGTAATGATTTTGGAATAATTTAGTTACTTGAACAACAAAAGACCACTTACTTTAATTGCTGCAAGAGGTGAAGTTTAACTGTAAAGAAATACTCCAGTGAAACCTTGAGTTTGGTTTGATTCTGAGCCCTGTTTTTTTTCCGCTTAAATTGTTAGCTCCGTGCTTTGTTCTTAAAAAAAGAAAGCACACATTCAAGTAAGGATATACTTTAGGTTCATTACAAAAGATTACTATAACAATATATAAAAGATTATTATCCTGGTAATAATTACAGATTATTATTATTATTATACAAAAATAAACTAATAAATATACTCTTACCCTTTATTGGGGATCTGCTGAATATGATATTTCTCACAATTTATACTGCTTCATACATTTACTTAATATTAATATTCTTTTAATGTTTTTTTAACGAATCTAATAAATATAATATTTGGAAAGAGAGAAAACTCTTAAAATACAAATATTTCGTAACTAATAAATAAGTAACGTAAGTAATAAACTAAGCCTTTACATCATTAACATACTGCATGAGGGAGTATAAATTTGTTAATGATAGATGCCTGTATGTTAAGTTTAAGTTTAAGAAAGAAGGATAGTTTTTGAAATATGCCAAGTGAAGTGGCTGTAATGCGAATATGCTGATTGTAATGGTTAATCTGAATGGGAAACGGAGAGTTGGTTCTGATCCTGGAATGACTGGCGTACCCGGAACGAATGACAGTGGCGATAGAGTAAAAGAACTGTAAGTGGGAGGAAGTCTGTGTGTTACAATAAAATTAATAAAAGCTTTGGTAAGAAAGGAGGTGTTTGAGAGTAGATATGACAAGAGGTTTACATGAAGGTGCATCAGTGCCAAAAGTGATGGATGTATATAAGACGCTTGGTTAGCATGATAGTTCACGGTCAAAAGTGCGATATTAAGGTTGAATAATTTACAAAGTATGATTCTTTTTTATGCAGGAAGGAGGAGCCAAGGGCGAACGGCCGCAAAAACATATAAAAGTGAATTGATTGTATGAGAAATTAAGTTGTTCGGGAAAGATGTGGAGTGAAAAAGTTATTGCAAATGAGAATAAAGACAGTATGCTATGTTGGTATGGTCACGTGGAGAAAGAGAGAGAGAGAGAGAGAGAGAGAGAGAGAGAGAGAGAGAGAAAGATCGTGGAAAACGTGTATAATAGTGAGTGCGTAGGTGTAAGAATTAGAAGAAGACCGCGTGAAAGATGAGTGTAATTAGTAAATGTATGAATAAACGTGAAGCTTATAGAAATGCAGCACAAGAATTAACAAGAAATAGAAAGAAATGGAAGTGTTTTGTGAGATGTGTAAATAAAAACGTTGGTCTCACCTAACGTACTACTAAAGGTAATAGTTGTCAATCAGGAGGTCCAGAAACTAGCACAGTGCTCAAGCCAACTAATGCGACCTATTGCTCTAACTCCTGTGTCTGAAACTTAATTTCCTAAATAAGTTTATATGTAAAAATAGTCTATTTTGATTCTATTTTTAGGTTTCTTGTAAATATGTGAGTATACTGTACATTGGTTTTTAAAGAGAGTAGAATAAAGCTTAAATTCTATTTTTTATCCATATATCTGCTTGGTTCAGGTCAGGTTCTTCAACCAGAAGGACTCAATGAGATGAGGTACAATGTAAACAGGAAAAGTCCTAAAGCCCCCAAGTCGAAGTGCCTAAATGGCCGTTCTGTAACATTAAAGTTCCAAGTAATAAAGGGTGCCTAACAGTGACCGTATTGGTTCCACTTTTTGGTACAGTGAAACGAGAGCCAGTAAGTAGTTTGTTAGTGTCTATGCTAGTTTTTCAAACGGTAGGTTGCGATCCCCCCGGGTCGTAGTATGTTTACCGCTGCAGCAGTGGTTTGTGTGCAAAAAGACAAAAAAAAAGCTTCGTGAATTTGTTTACCCCTGTAGGATGGTACGGGGTCGCGCCGACCTAAGACCCTGACACGGGGGTCGTGGAGAAAATCTGCCTGAGAAACACTGGTCTATGCGGTCCTCAATTTGGAACCTAATTTTAAGGGGAGCCTTTCCCTTATGTAATTGGGAAACAAACCGTTTAAAATTTTCATCTTATACGAATCTTTACTGCTCACAGTGTACTTATGCCTTCAAATAGTGAGTGAAAGGTTCCCAACATTTGGTGGCCCTTATCATCAGCGAACATAGTGTTTTCTCTCTCCTTGTACCTCGAAGATGGATAAGAACTTGTTCAATGATTGGGTTGTATCTAATCTCTATATCTGTCTGTTTACTATAATTAATTAAAACCCTGTGGAAAAGAACGTACGATCTTTCGACCTTATAACTGGTTCTCTTTCGTTGTAAATAAAATGTTTGGAAGGCCAAAAGTTTAAAATTATAAAAATGATCACAGTTCAAAAGAGAGAATAAAAAGAGGTGCTCCTAACAGTGGCTGTTTTAAACTTTTTTCATTATACAGAGGGTTCACAAAAGTAAATGGAAACTTCTGTGTTTCCATTGTTTTTGATTTGATAGTAAAAATCAACAAATAATAAGAGATTTATTGAATGAATATATTTAGAACTGCGTTGCTTTCCCCTTTTCATTATGTAAAGATAACACGTTCAGGAATTTCATTGATGATCTTTGCCATTTGTTCTTGAGGACAATTATCGTGATGTGTATTTACTTTTGTCAGCCTTCTATATATTATTTACGAGTGAAGGGGATCAGCTACAGGGTCGAAAGATATTTCTTTCGTTTTAGAGCAGGTGTGGGGAACCTCTCGCCCGCGGGCGAAATTTCGCCCGCCGATGATATCCTATAAAATTCTAAAAATATATATGAACCAATTTCCTAAGAGCAATAGATAGATATTTCAGGAGGATTGAAGAAGGCGGGCGCATCGTCATTTTTGGAGTGTGTCAGAATGTTTGCGCTCACGTTCAGTACATTTCGTTCGCGGGTACGAAACATTCTGACACTCTCTCCAAAAATGATGATGCGCCCGTCTTCTTCAATTTTCCCGATATTTCATAAAAATGTTTCAATCAAAAACTATTAATTTACCTAAATCTTGTTCAGCGCCATTATTTTCGTTACAAAAATCTAGCCTTAATGAAAATGATTTATTTGGAAACATATCTAGTCGTTATTCGACGTCTCTCATATAAACAGCTGATTTTTTAATGCCTCTGACATCCATACTTAAATCATTCGTTTGAAAACGTTTTTGATCGTCGAGTAATAGATTGATAAAGATGCCAAGTAGTGCAATGCAATTATTTTAATAAAATATTTTTTTACAGTAAATATGCAAATGAAGTTGAAGCAGTATATCTCAATTTTTAATTCTCACTTATAAATAACTAAATTTAAATTTTTGAAATATTACGATTGGAATATTTCAATTCAATCTTTTAATGAAGATCATCTGGCACTACTGTAAGGCTGACAATAATGAAGTCAAACAGTCAATGATATGTTTTTAGTTGCTGAAAATTTTTGTAGTGTCAGGTGCTGGTGTCGGATGTATAAAAACAAAATAAATAATAATCCTTCTCTACAATTACTACTGCTAACAAAAAAAGAAAAGCTATAGGCGAGTATTGTGTTTTCAATGAAAAATGGACAAATAGTTATTTCTTTATTGAAGCAAATGGAAGTCCCATATGTCTCATTTGTAAAGAATCGGTTTCTGTTTTGAAAAAATTCAATCTTGAGCGTCACTATTTGACCAATCATAAGGAATATGAAAAAATTGAAAGTAATCTACGTTTAGAGAAGTTAGCATGTTTGAAAAATCTTTACATAAACAGCAATCTATTTTAAAAAGGCCAATTCAAGAAAATAAATCCATAATGCAAGCAAATTATGAAATTTCTGAACTGATTGCAAAGAAGCTGAAGCCACACATCGAAGGCGAATTTGTTAAAGAGTGCATACTTGTTGCAGCACGTAGTTTAGCTCCAGAAAAAGTCAAATTATTTGAAAATGTTAGTTTATCCCAGAGACCAGTATCTGACCGTATTCAAAGACATGGTTGATGATGTCGAAATTTCTTTGAAACAAGCCGCATCAGAATTTGTGTTTTTTTCGCTAGCTGTAGATGAGACAACAGATAGAACAAATACGGCACAGATGGCTATATTTATTCTGGGAATAATGCCAAATTTTACAACACGAGAAGATTTAATTGCTTTAAAATCGATGTATGGAACTACTACTGGTGAAGATATCTTTTCTGAGGTCAAATCAGCAATTAGTGATTTCAATTTATCGTATGAAAAATTGAGCGGTATAGTTACAGACGGTGCGCCATCTATGGTAGGATCTCAAAAAAGGGTTGTTGCTCTAATTAGGAAAGAATTAGAGAACCGTCAACTGGATTCCAAGGCCTTAATAGTGTGCTACTGTCTTATTCACCAAGAAAATTTGTGTGCACAGTCTCTAAGGATGAACAATGTAATGGCAGTTGTAGTAAAATGTATTAACTCTATTAAAAGTAAAGGACTGAACAGTAGGCAATTTAAAGAAATGTTGAAGGACCTTGAAGTGGAATATGGTGATTTATTGTATTATTATGATGTTCGATGGCTTAGCAAGGGGTGTATGCTTAAGCGTTTTTATGAGCTGAAAGATGAAGTGAAACTTTTCATACAAATGAAAGGTACCCCCATTTTGGAACTAGAAAACCCAATGTGGTTATGTGATTTAGCGTTTTGGTTGATATCACTATCCATTTAAATGAGCTAAATTTGAAATTGCAAGGGTCTAATCTGTTTATTACCTCTCTTCTGTCAAACATAAAAAGTTTTGAAGTAATGCTGCAACTGTTTATAAACCAGTTAAAAAAAACTGCATGGTTCACGTTCAAACTTTGAAAGAACAAAATCCCGCATCGACAGTTGAGTATGCCACAGAGTGTTATAACCTTTTGAATGAATTAAAAAAAAGTTTCAAGATTTAAAAACTAAACAACTCGAATTACGAATATGCGAAACTCCTTTTGATGTGATGCCAGATGAAGCCCCCGATTCATTGCAATTGGAGTTGATACATTTGCAATAGGACAACACCTTGAAATCTAGATATAATAGTGTATCTATTTTAGAGTTTTATAAATCATATGTATCAGCTGAAAAATATCCACATTTGAGGAATCATGCATTGAAAATTCCATCACTGTATTCTACTACATATCGATGTGAACAATTCTTTTCAAAATTGAATTTGGCCAAGAACCGCCTGCGTGCTAAACTAACTGATAGTCCGGTTGCACGGGGTGGGAACCCTGCATTGTTTGTTATAAAGCAAATTTTTACATATTTTGAAAGCTTATACCACCCCATTCAAGAATCCATCAGGTGTACACCTGACCCCCGCTTGGCTTTTTCAATATGGCCGGGAAACTGAAAAATCACATATCCTGGTCAATACTTGATGGATTTCGATGATCTTGGTGTCATTTCTACGGGTTTTTAGGAAGATGAGTCGATCTGAAGGGGTTGAAGATACTTTGGGAGTCGTTGTGACCCACATTCGTCAATACTCAAGGTCATTGGAGGTCAAACGCCTCCCGAAATAAGGAATATCCCATATCCCGGGCAGTCGTGGAGATATTTTGGTGATCTTACTGTCGTTTTTATGGTTTTGGGCGAGACTGAGAAGTTCTATAGGCACATGATAACAGTAGGATATCATTTTGAAACTTCATGGTCAAGTCAAGGTCATTTGAGGTTAAAGTTTGGCCTTGAAATATGATAATTCCACAGTTGACATCACTGTATTTGCTTTATTTCAGTGACAATTTCTACAATCTAGCTAACTGCTGAGCACTTAACATCTTTTCTGCAGATAAAACCAGATCATAATGCTTAAATGACATAACCCTCATTATATGGATATGGATATTCGGATATAAACCACAATTTATACTGAAGTGCAGGGCGCATGCATTCTATGGAAGGTTGCAAAGCTACAAGATATGACCTCATAAGCAAAACAAAGCTCACACCTAGCTGGGGGATTGGCATTGACAACTTTGTTGCAGTTATTCACATTAGGTAACCATTTATTGGGAGCAAATATCAAAAGACATGGTTGTGTCAGGATCGTCAGGATCATCAGTTTGCTCTTCGTTTGCGTTTTGGGTCAATGGATTGTTGCAATCCAAGCCGCTGCCACATTCACAGAACATTGTGCAAGGGATTCCGCGTCCCATGCAGCCGCAGAGACCCCCTGCATGCTGATTGTGATTCACACCCACATCTGATTAGCTTCAGAACTTCATCTGGTGCTAAGCACACTCCTTCACCAACTGTTTTTGGGATGAGAACTCTGTTCGTCCCACCCATAATGCACAGGATCAAGTGGTGGTGGGTCACACTTTAGTGAATCGAGCCAGTTCGCCACAGTGTAGTGGGCTCTGAGCACATTTTGATGGAAAGCTTCAGTTGTTGGTGGTAGAGAACATAGTTTGAGTGCAGCAGTTCCCAACTTCCCTGTCTTCTGAGCCCATACTCGCTGACGACACTCAGTAAGAGATGAGGATTTCTTATCCCCATAGTATGCAACAATGAACGCTGTTGCCTCTTTCTCGATATGGTCAAAGCATGCATCAAGGGACCCCAGCTTGTCTAGCTTCCGACCCTTCTTGGCTGTGGCAATGGCAGTTGCTTTGCCGATGCTATGTATTGCTGCAACTGTGTCACAACCACTCAAAGCGTGTAGTTTGAGGACTTGTGGGATGATGTCTTTGTGCTGGTTACAGTTGCTCGGATGTCCACTGATTTTCTGCCACGCACTGGAGACTCCATAATCATGGGACAGCCTAGTTTCTTAAATTCATAGAAGTGAGTCAGCATGGCAAACACGTCTGTGTCATCACAAATGATGGAGATGCGGGCATCAGGATTTTTCTCAGCCTGTGCGATAGCGTGTTGTGTTATTATCACGTCAGCCTCTTCACGAGATGATGAGAGCTCCAATGCTGCTCGACTCCTGCCTCGCACAATGGAAGTCGGTATGGTCTGCCATCCTGCAAGCACTAGCTAATGGTCTTGGTCTTGGATTACAGTTGCGAGATACTCACTGTCAGCAAGGATTTGCTCACAGAGCAGCCTGTTTAGTTGCTCCTTGTTCGCGGTGCACGTGAGAACAGCGTCTCTTGTAGGCAATGGGGTGTTGAGATCCAGCTTGTGAACTCCGCTGCTCTTGCTTCTCATTGCCCGAGTGCTTGATTTCGGAGAGAAATCATAGTAGCGATCAAAAGCTAGTACTACAGATGCATGAGAAAGATGTTTCGGTAGCCATACTTTGAAGGTTTGGATAAATGTAGCAACTCTGCCACTAGCAGGCCAGTCGACTGTCCACAAAACAGCTGACACATCCATAATAACAACTGTTGGTCGACCCCATGTTCGAGAGGATGTTTCCACTCCCAAGTTCTGCTTCAATGCGGACTTAGCTGCACTTTTCATTAAGCCATCTGGTTGGAACAGTGCGGGTGGGTATGCCGCAAGCTCTGTTGAGAATACATGGGTAAGTCAAGTTCGCGTTCGCTCATCAGAAAATCGATGACGCGCGCATAAATCGCTTCTTGGTCCATAACCAAATGGGCATCTACCTTGATATGTTTCGTTTTACTTGCAAAGGTGATGACATGTTTAGAAATGGTGCTATAAAAGCCTTGTGGTCATGATGACTCGTACTGTGCCAGTTGCGTCTTTCCAATACTAACAGCTCTATCGGCATTGGCAGCCGGAGATGCAAGCTGCCCTGTCTGAATATT
This sequence comes from Bathynomus jamesi, assembly GCA_023014485.1. Lineage (NCBI taxonomy): Eukaryota > Metazoa > Arthropoda > Malacostraca > Isopoda > Cirolanidae > Bathynomus > Bathynomus jamesi. The sequence goes on along the minus strand of JAJOZX010009939.1, from coordinate 46,210 downwards.
GTATAAGTTGCCTCCTGGATGTGACTCTGGATCCATTGGGTCCATGCACTTAGAAAGGGAATCATGAAGTGATTGGCGGTCTTCTCCATCATGTTTGATGCGACCTCCTGCCTCCTCTTTGTGGTACAGATGGAATGTTTCTAGGTGCTCACTCATATCTAGGAGGTCAGCAGTCAGACTCACACGAGCATTGAGGCTGTATACCCACGTGACCATCACTTGTGGATTTTGGGTGTTACCAATGACACCACTAGGGCCCTTCCCACGACGCATCCAGACTTCTTCAGGTAACCACGTCATAGATCGAACGAAGAAGAGGCCATATCTACTGTAGTTGTGATGCTCAGCAGCGAAGAAATATGGCAACATTTTTTCAGCTGTTTGAATGGCCACAGCATAATCACCTTCATGTGTACTGCGCGTGTAATTCATAATGAGAAAAGATGGCTTGATGATGATGTCAACCCACATACGAGTTGTTCTGCTAGCAGAGGCCAGTTCTTCAAGGACTTGCATCAAGTCAGCCATGGTATTGATACGCTCACCATACTTCAAGAATACAGGTCTGAGAGCTTCAGTCAGCATGCGAAGTGCACGAGCATTTTGAGGGTACTTTTTTCCTTCTAGCATTTTATCCACTGATCTGAATGTGCCACAGAGAAATTCTTTCAGGCCACTTCCAGGTGGGCAGCACCATCAGCAATAATCTCAACAACCTGAAAAAAATAAGAGGAATAATTAGACATATTGGAATTCACCTTACCATGGGGAAAATAATCCCTGATTTCATTTTAAACCCTATAGAACTACTCAGTCTCGCCCAAAACCATAAAAACGATAGTAAGATCACCAAAATATCTCCACGACTGCCCGGGATATGGGATATTCTTTATTTCGGGAGGCGTTTGACCTCCAATGACCTTGAGTATTGACGAATGTGGGTTAAAACGACTCCCAAAGTATCTGCCACCCCTCCAGATCGACTCATCATCCTAAAAACCCGTAGAAATGACACCAAGATCATCAAAATCCATCAAGTATTGACCAGGATATGTGATTTTTCAGTTTCGCCGGCCATCTTGGAAAATGACGGCCATATTGAAAAAGCCAAGCGGGGGTCAGGTGTACACCCGATAGATTCTTGAATGGGGTGGTATAAGTTTTCAAAATATGTAAAAATTTGCTTTATAACAAACAATGCAGGGTTCCAGTAAAATCTAACAAATCAGTTAAGAGTGGCCACATCAGCAGTGCCACCTAATATTTCTGAACTTTCTAAATCAAAGGAATAGCAACCTTCTCATTAGAGTACAAGGTAAGGAATATGTTGAAAAATATAACAATTTTAATTATGTATAGTGGCATTGCAGGTGTATATATGATACATATAAATTTAAAAAAATGTGACAAATATTTTTCTTAATAAAAATTCGCCCGCTACTTATTCTTACACTTGAAATTCGCCCGGGGTACTAAAAAGGTTCCCCACCCCTGTTTTAGAGGGTTTAATTGCTTAAAATTATTATTCCAATTAATGCAATTCGTGACTGTATTTATTATGATTATTAAAAATGATTATGTGGCCCTACCAGTCCTCTCAGCAACTTCAAGACACTGATCGCTTCGTCTGCATTCTAAGTCATAAACCTATAAGAAAAGAATGACTAAAATATATCAGCGAACAGTTTTTGTGGCATTACAAGGTATGACACTTAAAGAAAAACGAACCGGGAAAAATTCAGTTTAATTAGTGAAAATCATAAACATTCCAATAATGTGATAATAAAGAAAAGTTAAATACAATCCCATTTCTAAGTTTTACGTGAATGGTAAAACCATTGAGTATTTCATGCAAGGTATTTTTATACATAAAAATTAATTTGTGATATAAATAATCTTAATTAAAAATATGACGAAAAATTTAATTTATGATATATTTCATAAACCTACCACACGGTTGACATTTAAAGACACTTATCACGATTTGGACCTCTGTCAAGGATTTTGTACAATTAATCATTCATACATAATTAGTAAATTAATGGAGTGAATCATAATTTAATTACAAAGAATTTATTCGAATTAATGTGGAAGTCCCGTTCTACAGCACATTAAAAGTACAAAGAATACGATACACTCAAGGAAATAAAAAATAAGTCAATGCAACGTTTGGTTATAATCACGGTGTGTGTGTGTGTGTGTATATATATATATATATATGTGTGTGTGTGTGTGTACACTCGGTGGTGTAGTGGTTAGCGTCGCTGACTACGAATCCATCGGCCCCGGGTTCGAGACCCGACGGCAGCCGGCGCGCAGCAAAACCCAGCTGTTCATCCTTCCACACAACAAAGAAAGTGGTTGGTAGATAAATGGGTACCCTAGGTGGCCTAGTGGTTAAGACGCTGGGCTGCTGGTGGGGCGTGGTTCGGATTCCACGTTAAACTGTAGGTCTAAGGTGGAGTGAAAAGCTTGACCTTCGTCAGAATGAACAATTCGGGCGGAAGCTTATCAAAGGTATCAAAGGTATATATATATATAATTATATATATATATAAAATTTTTATATATATATATATATATAATTATATATAGTATATATATATATATATATATATATACAGAAGCTAAGGCTAACAAAGACCCTAAGATCCACTCTAAGGTTAGCCCGAGAGAAAGGAAAGAGTAGGGGGTTAAGAGAAGAAAAAAATGGTTAACTAGCAACACCTATCATTCATGGGTTAACATTCATTCAGAAAAAGAAAAAAAGACTCACCATCATCATCCGCCGGCCACTGCCGACAAGTCAGAAAAATACTCGGAGAGAATAGGAAAGGGGTGAAAGATGAAAAGAAGTAAAATAAGAACGCTTACAAACCATGCAAAAACAGTCTTAACTCACAGTCATACCATGCAAACTACAGACATGCAATTAAAGAGAGTTACAGACATGCAAGTAAGGAGAGGATAAGAAAAAGAAAAAAGTAGGTAAAGTTAAACAAAAAGTGGGTTAGTTTACGCTCCGAGCTACATCTACGTTCATGTTAGTCTAATTTTTTTTTTTTTTTTTATTGCTGGCATCACACGCTGGCATGTCACAAGCTGGCATTATCGTCAACCGACTCATCCTCGACCACCACCACCAGAGCTCCTGTTGCTAATTTTTTTTTTAATTTAAACCGTTAATATTTTTAAAATGACTATCTAGACGATTCTTAAACATATTAACGCTGGTAGAGTTCACGACGGGCGCGGGAAGATTATTCCATTGATCAATTACTTTAAACGTAAAGAAGTTTTTAGCGATATTAGTAATGAAACTTCTGCCTCGCAACTTAAATCCGTTATTACGAGTATTACTATTATCGAAAGTGAACAATTTGTCAAAATTTACGTTATCAATGTTATTAACGATTTTGAATACTTCAGCAAGCTCCCCCCTTAATCTCCTAGTTTCGAGTGAATAGGTTAACATTCATTCAGAAAAAGAGAAAAAAGATTCACCACCATCATCCGCCGGCCACTGCCGACAAGTCAGAAAAATAGTCGGAGAGAATAGGAAAGGGGTGAAAGATGAAAAGAAGTAAAATAAGAACGCTTACAAACCATGCAAACACAGTCTTAACTCACAGTCATACCATGCAAACTGCAGACATGCAAGTAAAGAGTGTTACAGACATGCAAGTAAGGAGAGGATAAGAAAAGAAAAAGAAAAAAGAAGGTAAAGTTAAACCAAAAGTGGGTTAGTTTACGCTACGAGCTACATCTACGTTCGTGTTAGTCTATTTTTTTTTTCTGCTGGCATATCACACGCTGGCATGTCACAAACTGGCATTATCGTCAACCGACTCATCCTCGACCACCACACCAGAGCTCCTGTTGCTAATTGTTTTTTTTTATTTTAAACAACGTTAATATTTTTAAAATGCCTATCCAGACAGACGGTTCTTAAACATATAAACGCTGGTAGTGTTCACGACGGGCGCGGGAAGATTATTCCATTTATCAATTACTTTAAACGTAAAGAAGTTTTTAGCGATATTAGTAATGAAACGTCTGCCACGCAACTTAAATCCGTTATTACGAGTATTGCTATTATCGAAAGTGAACAGTTTGTCAAAATTTACGTTATCGATGTTATTAACGATTTTGAAAACTTCAATAAGCTCCCCCCTTAATCTCCTAGTTTCGAGTGAATGGGTTAACATTCATTCAGAAAAAGAGAAAAAAGACTCACCATCATCATCCGCCGGCCACTGCCGACAAGTCAGAAAAATAGTCGGAGAGAATAGGAAAGGGGTGAAAGATGAAAAGAAGTAAAATAAGAACGCTTACAAACAATGCAAACACAGTCTTAGTTCACAGTCATACCATGCAAACTACAGACATGCAAGTAAGGAGAGGATAAGAAAAAGAAAAAGAAAAAAGTAGGTAAAGTTAAACAAAAAATGGGTTAGTTTACGCTACGAGCTACATCTACGTTCGTGTTAGTCTAATTTTTCTTTTTTTTTAATTTTTGCTGGCATATCACACGCTGGCATGTCACAAGCTGGCATTATCGTCAACCGACTCATCCTCGACCACCCCCACCAGAGCTCCTATTGCTAATTTTTTTTTTTATTTTAAACAACGTTAATATTTTTAAAATGCCTATCTAGACGATTCTTAAACATATTAACGCTGGTAGAGTTCACGACGGGCGCGGGAAGATTATTCCATTTATCAATTACTTTAAACGAAAAGAAGTCTTTAGCGATATTAGTAATGAAACGTCTGCCACGCAACTTAAATCCGTTATTACGGGTATTGCTATTATCGAAAGTGAACGGTTTGTCAAATTTTACATTATCGATGTTATTAACGATTTTGAAAACTTCAATAAGCTCCCCCCTTAATCTCCTAGTTTCGAGTGAATGCAAGTCTAACTCTTTAATCTTATTTTCATAAGGCTTGTTGCGCAATGACGGAATTAGTTTCGTGGCACGACGCTGAACCCTTTCTAACCTATCAATATCCTCACGCAAATACGGGCACCAAAACTGAACGGCATATTCTAAATGAGGCCTGACTAGGGACTTGTAAAGGGGCAATATAGTATCCTTCGATTTAAATTCGAAACTACGCGCTCTGAAGCCTAACATCCTATTAGCTTTTGCGCAAGACTCCAGGCACTGGTTCCTAACTTTTAAATCCTTCGATACGCGTACGCCTAAATCTACTTCCTCGTCAACGTTCGCTAACTCTCTATCATCCATCGTGTACGTGTAATTATTGTTACGAGAACCTACATGCAAAACTTTACATTTGTCTAAGTTAAATTGCATCTGCCACTTATCCGTCCACTCTATAATCCTATTTACATCGTCTTGGAGCCTATTTCTATCGTCCTCGTTAACAATCTTACCGCCTATTTTAGTATCGTCCGCGAATTTTGACACGTTACTAGTCAATCCTACATCTATGTCGTTAATGTAAATTACGAATAGCAATGGGCCTAACACTGAACCCTGTGGGACACCGCTACCTACATCCAACCACCCCGATTCACTACCATTAACAACGACCCTCTGTCTCTTAGCACGAAGCCATTCCGCTAACCAGTTAGCTACCTGACCGCGTATACCGTGCGCTTTAACCTTCGCAATTAATCTTCTATGCGGAACTGTATCGAACGCCTTTTTAAAATCTAAATAAATAACGTCAGCCGCTCTATGCCTATCGTATTCGCGCACTATTTCGTTATAAAATTCTAACAAATTAGTTAAACAAGATCTATGGCGTCGAAACCCATGCTGACTACTATTAATCAAATCTCTACTTTCCAAGTGATCGATGATACGATCCCTAACCACGGATTCCAAAAGTTTACCAACAGTTGACGTTAAGCTAATGGGCCTATAATTGCGAGCTACTGTGCGGTCGCCTTTTTTAAAAATGGGCGTGACGTTAGCTAATTTGAAGTCTTCAGGAATAATCCCCGTTTCGAGTGACTGATTAAAAATCTTCGTTAAGGGGCCTACGATAACGTCTTTCAAATCTTTCAAATGCTGGGATAAAAAGCGTCAGGGCCTGGAGCCTTGCTAACTTTTAACCTATCGATATAATGCGCAATCTCACCCTCGTAAATAGTTATTTCATCCAAAATAGTCTCAGTACTAAATGCAACGATATCGTCCACGCCGGGGACATTATTTACGTCTTGTACGGTAAAAACTGTCGCAAAAAAGTTATTGAAAATACCCGCCATCAGGTATATACCCTGCGTCAGGTCTGACGCCTCAGCGTCAGAAGCCAAAGCGCCGTTAACATCCACTAGAAGGCCGATGTTATCTTTTATCGGCTTACGATTATTGACGTATTCAAGAAACTTTTTTGGATCATGTTTACTATCCGCAGCTATAAGTATCTCTAAATTACGCTCAGCATTCCTAACTGACCTTTTAACCTGACGTCTAAGCTCGATATATCTATTAAAGTTAGCTGCCGTGCCATTGCGCTTATTAAGTCTATACACAATGTTACGCTCGTTTATGAACTCGCCTATTTCCCTAGTCCACCACTTCGGCCTACCATGATTTCTAGCGCGCTTGGGCCTACGAGGAATAAACTCCCTTTCAGTATTCATAAAATTTTCTTTAAACGCCTTCCAATGCAAATTTGTGTCATTACCCATAAATAAGTTAGCCCAGTCCACTACTTTCATCCTATCCGCAAAACTATCAAAATTAGTCCTACGAAAATCAGGGACTTCTATTACGTTACTAGCCTTAGTGTTTTCTATCGATAACTTAAACCTAAGAATTTGATGATCACTACATCCTAAACTCTCGCCTACTTCTAAACTATCGACTATATTTTCGCCGTTCGTCATCACCAAATCTAAAATATTGTCACCACTCGTTGGTTAGGTAACTACTCATTACCAGTAAAAGTCTCGCAGTTAAAGTCTCCGACATTATACTATATGAATGAACATGAAAAGGTTTATTGGCAGACTATGGTCCATATGACAAATATTATTAATACAATGATAGTTCATATACTAAGGATAGAAATATATACAGTTGAATAGAAATAATACTGTAATGTCGAAGTTAAGTGAGCTACAGACAGACGTTTTCATACCAAGAATTCCATAGCTTAGATGATAAATGGCAGGACTCATGGATAGCTTGGATAATCGGGTTGGTTGATTTTTTAATTCTTTGCATTAGACTGTATTGAGCACGTCTTGTTACCTCCGGGAAGCTCGGGACATTGCAGGAAGCAAACATTTGCGAAGCTGAGCATCTCGGGTTAATTTATGTAAGAGTCTAAACGACCTGTTGTACAGCAAATTTTGGGTTCTGCCAGAACCTTTTTAATAATTCACCCAGAGTTGCTGTCCGTATATTACTGCAGAAAGTACGAAAGAGAGTGTCTTTAGCTTCACTTGTACAGAATCGAAAGTTCCTTATGGTCATATTCGCTTTAGCACAAAGGCTTCGAGATTGTTTTCTTACATCCGAGTCATCACTCAAGGAGCTGGTAATAGTTTGACCCAAATACCTAAACTCTTGTACTTCCTCAATTACTTCACCATTCATTTTAAGCCTTATATCAGCTGGCTGATTACAGCTTTTAGGATGAAATTGCATAACCTTAGTTTTTGTAACATTAAAAAGAATATCATGTTTCTGCGAATACACTTCGCAGACTTTTAGTAGCCGATCCAGACCTTTAACAGAGGGACTTATTAACACCATATCATCGGCATAAACTAAGTTATTTTATCCTTGTGTTATCTATACAACATCCCACTGTTGCCTCATTAAGTGAAGCAATTAATCCGTCAATATACACATTAAACAGCACAGTGGAGAGCAAGGAGCCTTGTCTCACCCCGCAAGAAGAGCCAAAACACTCGGATAGTACATTAGTAGGATGGGCGAAAAATGGGAGAGTGCAAGAATGTTGCAATGTTGCAGAGATAATGGTCAATGTTGCAAAGGGGTTGGGTATGTTGCAAAGGGGGTGAGGTATGTTGCAAATGGGTGGGGTTTGCAATGAGGGGGAGGGGGTATGCAGTGAAGGGGGAGGGGTATGCAATGAAGGGGGAGAGGGGAGGGAGCTTTGGGGGGAGAAGGGAGGATGACCTCCCCCCAAAGGGGTAGACTTAACCTAAGAGAGGAAGAGAAGGAGAGGCGGAGGAGGTGTTTTGGGGAGAAGTTGGGATGTCCTCACCACCCCCAAAGGGAAACCTAACCTAAGTCTAGACCTAAGAAGGAAGGAGAGAGTTCTTTATTCCGCCGGAGTCCGCATCATTATAAGCGTCCCGAAGCCAAGCAGGTCTTATATAGAGGATGATGAGTTGCCAGATATCACTTTCTATATATGGAGAGGGTTACCAGATAGCATTTATTTTAATTGTTCAGGTATACATTATTAGGGTGAGTTGCTAGATACCACCATTTATTTTAATTCACACGAGTTGCCAAATAATGTTTTTATTTATTAAAAGCAACATTGACTTTCTTAAAGTTATTCAGAAAGAGAATTAATTATTTAAACGAAACCCAATATTAATAATAAAAGAAATACATTTAAACTGAAATAAATAAAACACCATTACATCATTCTGTTTATATATTGGAAATATATATATTGGAAAATATAGGAAATAAATATACGATAGAATGACCAAAAAACAAAATAAAAATAATAATAGTATAAGAAATATGAACGAGGAATATATATGATCAAAAAATATAACCATCAATATAGCAGTACAGGAGAAAATATATATATATATATATATATATATATATATATATATATATATATATATATACACAATTATATTAAATAATTAAATATATTGAAAATAAATGCGAAAGAAATATTTATTTAAACGTTATTCTGTCTATTTACTTTTGACAATCTTTTCTGTATCACAAAAATTAAAATACACACCTTATATATATAAGATAAACAATAAACAGCGAAAGAGCTAATTATTTTAACTAACTTCACCTAAAATGTTTATTGTCATATGGACTATAGTCTGCCAATAAACCTTTTCATTTCACTTCATTTTCATTTCATCTCATTTCATTTCATTTCACTTCATCTCATTTCATTTACTGCCATTCCTTTATTTGAAACCATCTCTTGAAAAAAATGTATAAATTGGAGGCAAGTGATCCCTCGAGGCAAAGGCTGACCGCAAACTAGACACATTGGAATGTGGTGGGACAAACTTTCACTAAAACACTCGCGTCCGTCTCTTCTGTCTCCACGCGAATGTCTTCCTTGTATATAAATGTTTTATATTTTATCAACTTCGTTGAGTGTCTTATTTTTCTTTAGGGTAATTTCCATGGTATCATCTTCATAGTTATTGTCTCTGTTATTGAAATGAATGAATCAAAACAATGGAAAGAATTGAATAAAATTACTTTTACTAGTGGAGGTTAAACTGAATTTAAAATTCTTATATATATATATATATATATATATATATATATATATATACAGGGAGAGAGAGATTTTTGTCAGAGAAAGTGAGGACGGCACATACACACACATACACACACACATTGTAACCTTCGATTAGCATCCCCCGAATTGTTCATTTTGACGAGGGTCAAACCTACCACTCCGCCTTAGACCTACAGTTTAACGTGGAAACCGAACTAAGCTGCAGCAATGGCGGGATGAAATTACAATATCATCGCCCGATCTCTCAAAAACACAGCGTCTAATCCACGAGGATACCTAGGGCGTCCATTTATCTACCAACCCAAGCAGACATTCATGAACTAAATACAAATTAATCACACTCCCACGCCAGAAGTAAAAAGTCAAGCCGAATACATTAATCAAAGTTGATGATCGAATAGTATGGCCGCAAAACATAATAATGCACATTCTGTTTGTAGAGATCTTCTAGATTTCTTATTTTCTAATGACCTTTGTTTTACTGTGCTGTTTCGTCAGGGTTATGAAGAGTAGCGGTGCCAAATTTGTTTCCTGCGGTACTGAGCTGAGCGACTCTGATGAAGATATTCCTATAACGACATGCATCCGAAAAATTGAGGCTCAACTAGTATGGCCGCAAAATAATAAAATATTGTTGTGATAGAGATGGTTGATCAAGGTTGCGAGGGATATTGCATAAAGGGTGGGTTGGGGAAAACCGAGAAAAGTATGGGCGCAAATGCAAATATTGCCGTGGTAGAGACTATAAGGGATAATACACAATGTGAGCATTAAATCTATGGAGATAATATAAAGACACCATTAGTCGTCCAAAGCTTGGACCCATAATATAGGTGTTACGATTGGTACACAAACTTATCATAGCCCCGCCCAGTTACACTGACAATCAGTTATTAAATTTACGAACAGCCTCTTAGTCTTTTGGGGCGGTGCTTGGGATTATGCGTATAAAAGAAAATATTTTCAGCTGGGAGTCGCAGTAGTTATCTTCACCAGTGAATAAACATTCCCTCCGCCATGAGTCAAGAACTTTATAGTTTACCGGATTTATATCAAGATGGTGACATTGTAGCATTGTCTACAATTAATCTTTTTAACGCCGCTGACCGGGATGGATTATTTCCAACGCAAACCGTTGATGATACTTGCAATGATGCTCCTTACGATCCGACGCAAGGGACTGCCGTAGAAATGTAAGTGCCTATAATTTTATTTTTTGGAGTCAATTATTCACAAACTTGTGCGTGCCAGAAAGAGCAATGTTCTGGATTATTTCGTCATATAGATGGAGGGTTGTAGTAATTCACCTCATCACATTAAAAATACTTCATTTAGGTAACCGCAATTATAGATTAGTTTGCAGTTATGCTAAAATCCTGTTTTGATTCATTGATTTTTTTATAGCAATCTTTTGCATGATTTTTATATAAATTCAAATGTTATTATCTCTTAAAGGAACGTCTCTGAGCGGTTCAAAGATATCTTCACATTATAATACTCTTACTATATGTATACTCTGTGTATGTTTTTATTAAAAAAGATTCAGTGTGAACTAATGAATTATTCTTTCTCCTTTAAGGTCCGATGAGGAATTGTCACGTGTTATGCAATCTTTTCGTTTTGAAGAACCCCATGTCATGGACCTGGATACGGAGGTAGAAGATTTACCGAGCAATCAGCCCAACGAATGTCACATCATTAACGAAATAATGTAAGTGTTTTTTTTGTTTGATCTTTTTTGTAGGAAGAAGACACAATGTATTTTTGTATTTTCATCAATTTATTAAATGAAAGAAATCGTGTTTTTAGTACAATAACCATCTTAAACTACAGAATATACAAACTAACATGATTGGTTACAAATATATATATACATATATATATACACACGAACAAAACATCATAGTATACAACGAGTACGTACAATCGGAAAATGGCTTTTTATCTGTCTGCATATCATTTCATCAATTTATTAAATAAAAGAAATCGTGTTTTTAGTACAATAACCATCTTAAACTACAGAATATACGAACAAACATTATTGGTTACAAATATATATATATATATATATATATATATATATATATGTTAACCCCTCCTTTTATGGCCCTGAGTCGGTTCGGAATCGACGGGGGTTCTGGTTAGGAGGCAAGCAACGGATATTTCTTCTATAACATTCTAATTCTTCTCGGTCGCCACTCTGTTAAACTCTTGGCTACAGACTCGCCAGACTGTTATGCCAATATCTTCTATGGTGCTTGGGTTGTCTCTTAATTTGGGCAAAGGGTCGCCAATTTTTAATTCTTTCCTTTTTATAATACTCTGATACTTTCTCTGATACTAAAATTATCGACTTACTGACTAAATTCTGAAGAGAGCACGGCTCGAAGGGAAAAATAAAAAGTTTATCTTACGGTAATTTACTTCTTAAAAATATACAGGTACTGCTCTGAATTTACAGGGTAGAGGTTCGACCTCTTTCGACCATGGCTCAGGCCGGAATCTAAAAATATTAAGAAGGCAAGGGGCCTCTGCCCCCTCCCCGCAGCAAGGCTGATAACAAGGGAGTCCTAATGAAGTGCTATGATGAAGTGACTTAATCAAGAAGTCTAATGAAGAAGTGCTATGAAGAAGTCTAATTAAGAAGTGCTCTTAATTTTACAAGTACATGTATAATATAAACTTAAATGTTTTGAGGGAGGAGAGTTGAAGGTTAAATTTCCACCCTTTTTAAACACATGATCAGATGTTTTGAAAGATTTTAACTAAAAATAATAAAAAAAATAAAAATAAAAACTAATTTGTATTTTTCGCCGAGTCTACATTTATGAAGGCGATATCATTTCGTAATAGTACACATAAGTACAAATTAAGTACACGACTGAGTACGTATTAATTTTGGTTCATTACAATTACGATTACAATTATGGATTACTTCACATTCGCTTATGATTGTTCATTACAGTTCTATTAAAGTACATTCTTACATTATAAATTAAATCATTACATTTAATTACAGTTTCATTGAAGTACATTACAAGTTATTATTAATTACAGTTTCATTAAAGTACATTACGTTATATTAAATTAAAGTATTACAATTAATTACAATTAAACAGTTACTATAACTTTGTTTTGTTTTTAGAGTGTTTCATATTAAGACAATTAAGATGTTTAGAAATATAATACAACGTACATGGCACTTACGAGATAATTTATTTACGAAATAATATGCTATATGTTATGAATTTGAAATCAGAGAGAACGGAGATATTTTATCTTTGAGGCGCTCGAATCTGTTGTCGTGAGCGGAATTCGATCTTACTAAGCATTTTTTTGAGTTCATCTCGGGAGGTCATATCATTAAAAATAAAAATGAAAAAAATAATACGAGAACGTATTTTCGCGTTCTCGAACGAACGCCCAAAGTTTCGCGCTTCACAAATTGACACGAGTAAAAAGTGAATATTTAATAAAATTTATATAGGACAATGATCAAGGGAAATCAATGACGGGAAAACGTGACGTATGGATGAATATGGTTGAATAATAATGCTTATACTACACAACACAACATTATTATTAAAGAATTTACCATACATTGCACACGGAAGACGTCCACATACCAAGCGCGCGACTTAGTGTACAAGGCATGGGAAACGCAAAGAGAACAAAGTTTTTATGACGTCATAGTGTATAAGTCATTATTAGAAAAGATGAATTAGGGAAATACAGTAATGAATAAAGAAGTATAAATCGAAATTCTATCCAAAACTCGCTCAGGCGATTTTGGTTTCGTATGTAAAAATGGACACGGGTCGAATAATTTTTAAAAATTTATAATCTTTACCGCGTGACATATGCATGAGAAATGAAAGCAGTACATTCCACACGTATTACTAAAATATCCTTGTAACCGGAATGGGTTCCATACAACTTCTTGGATATGCAACTGGCCGAGAAATTTTACAATAACAGGGTCGCTCCAGGGTGAGTCCAGGAATCAAAATAGTACAGGCGGTCCTATTTTTAAAATAGATTGCAAACCAATGAATCCCTTCATTACCAACGACATCTGTGTTCACAATAAGACTACCGCAATCTCGCGTAGTTGGCAAATTCAATGTTTCATTCTTCGCAAACACACCGATAAATTTGGAACGTGTGATTCGTTCACTATTCATTACTCTCTGAAGTGTATTCGCATCCATTTTAAAAGTCAGTGATAACGCCCTAAATCTGTCTACTTCTATTAGGGCTTGTGACTCGTGATATACTAGTACACTAATAGGTGCGTCTATAGGCTTGGTGAATTCCAACCTGACTGAGATGTTTCCACTCTGCTGTGGACTTAAATGTGTATTTACGCTAGCAGATAAGTCAGGTGTGATGTCAAACGGATAAAGGTTAAATTGATCAATGAATTCTTTCTGCGTTACCCCATTCCCGAGCTCATCACAATCACTGCAATATGGGCCAGATTACTATATGCTCTCGCGCAAAGCGGTAACACAGTATCTGATGAATAGTCCGTATTCAATGTTCCTCCCAACGCAATGCCATTAACGTATAGAGTTATATTTTTAAGTCCGAAATTCTCGAATTTAAAGGCACTCTTTTTATATTTTCCATTCACCGAAGCATGGTTCTGCATTCCAATTAATATCCTTTTAGGAAGATTTCCAGGGCGATGTTTTCTATCTGTTTCGATGCCAACCCTGCTGGCACCGTGTATAGTTTGATTTGTACTCTGTTAATAGGGTATTTTACTGTGCGTTTAGTAAATTTTTCTCAATTTCTAGTTGTTTTGGTGAACTTAATTTCACTCGCCGTACGCGGAGGTATGTCTCCATAATGTGAACCACAACGGGTTTTGCTCCCTCTTCTTGATCAGCATCCAGATTTAAGCAGATCTCAGGATCATGTGGGTGAGCTTTATTTTCATATCCACCCCATTCACAAGCAACTTCTCTGGAATGTGAAATCTGTATGCAGGCGTCCAAAACACTCGTATATCTTTTTAGAATTTTTAAATTTGTCCTTTATACTACTTTCGTCTTTAGTTTGATAATATCCCTCGGCCTTAAAAAGGTATCCTTCGCTTCTTTGGAAAAGTTGAGGACATTTTCCAGATAGGCTGTAGGTGATAGTACCCCGTGCCTGCCGATATGTTGACCTGATTTAAATATACGTCACACTGGTTGAATATGGAGTGCAGAAAGTTTGTTTCAGGGTATACAGCATATTTGTCATCGCAGTCCGTTCCATCAGAATGGGCTATACGTAGTTTAGCGTACATGTGCACACAGCTTGGATAAAAAAGTAAGGGCCTGAGCTGGGTATCACGAATTCTATGGAGCACTCGGGGAACTAATTGTGTTTAAAGGGTTAATTGTAATAAAGTCACTGTGTTCAATAGAAACTTGAGTTGGGGGCATCTCAAAGAGGGATAGTTAGAAATAGTACCTCCTCTCTCGACAAGTAGTAAACAAACTATGATTCATGAGTTCAATGTCCTTAGCTTATATCAGTCAAAAAATGGTCAACCATAGGCTTCATTCGCTTACAACACTTCTTTTTTTATATCCTTTTACGTTTAATGCCACGTGTGGTAATCCCTTCTTCCGGCCAGTCCTCTTCTTCTTCCCACCACCACGCATTTTTCTCTTGTTTGATCTTTGACGATTTCGTCCCGTGTACGTTTTAATGTTTTTTTAGAGCTTCTTTAGGTTTAGCCCCAGCCAATATGTCTTCTGCAGTGTTAAGACCTGATTGTAGCGCTTTCCTTCCGAGGTATCTGGCACCCTCTTCAGCAAAGGAACAGCCGTACGTAGTATGGTTGAAAAAATGGACCCAAGTCCACTACCACGCTGGTATCTCCCCTCGATAAACGGTGAAAGGCTTTCTGTCCATTATAACTCAGTGCGTCGAAAGTGCAGCTTCACTGTTAAGCTTCCGTTACCGAATGGGAAAATTTTGCACTCAATCGTTCTTATATATATTGAGATATTGGTTATTAGATTAGTTGCGACGTTCACATAATGGGGTCTGTCATATGTAATACTCAAACTCCTTCCTCTATGGTTGGGAATGTGAGCAATGCGCAGCAGGCGTGCCTGGGTATCCCTAACAAACTGGTGCTCCACTATATTGCTGTAAATGTAGCACATGCCTGGGGGTTTATAGCCGTCAACCATTTTCTCCAATTTCAACTGATACATTAGGCTGGACAAGTCGTGTTGTGCCTCGTGAAATGTGTCTCTTTGGAAGGCTGCATTATATCGTCCATCGGTTATAGTTTTGAACACTCTTTGGTCTTTAATATTTCGGTTAGCCTGCGATTTTAGAGCCATAGTGCATGCTTGGGATCATTGTTTACGATTTCGTATACTAAATCGCCCGTAAGATTTGAGCTTTTTAAACTTACGTTTAAGTCTCTCACAACATCCTCGGCCTCACCATAGTGACCCGGCCCTAGTGTTACTTCTGTACTGTAATACTGTGCATACCCAGTCTGGGGGTACGCATGGTTTCATCCCGAGTTACCCCGGCTTTTTCACACTCATTACAGTCTCTAAGAATCGTAAAAACGGTATCTTTATAATCAATATTTAAAAAGAGGGTGTCCAGCTGAATTTCACATATCCCCACCTCATACGAATCACGGCAATTCAATGGGTCCATGGAGCTCTGTTACAAAGTTGGCTAGTGTGTTGTTAGGGTGTACAGACAGGGACGAGGAGGACGGGAGTGTGACGTAGAAATGGTTAGGAGCCATGTTGCATACTATTTAAGCTTCATTATTGCATCAGCTTTTATATAGGTGTTCAAGCTTTCTGGGTACCTTAGCCATTTCACCAGGTACATTTTTCTCTTTCCTGAACCTTTGCTTCCTAAAATTTTCTCAATTTTAAACACATTTTTTCCTAAATTAAATGCCACTTTCTGCAACTCCTCGCGGTAAAACCCTCCTTAGATTTCTTCCCCATTCATCTTCAACGTAATTCATCATTATCTCACCTTTAGGTCTCGTAGCCCTAACTTTAAAAATCTCACGTGACCATCCTTGTTCAAATCCCTTCGCGAATTTATTTCCCGAACGCAACAGTCTTACATAATCATTGATTTTGGTACGCGCAGAGTGTGGTGGTGTTCCATCTCTTCTCACCTCTGGGCGCGTACCTCTTTCTAAAACCTCGTTATGTGTTGTCCTAATCGTGCGATGGTGTGAGCGGTTGTAGGATGAGGCCAATGATTCCAGAATGTCTAGAAATCTCTATGTGTTTTTATGTGTAAAATAGCGGTGCATGCGTTCCTTTATGGTACGTTGAACTCTTTCAGCTAAAGAAGCCTTATGTATAGAATTGGTTGTGTAATAGCTGATATTAAAATCTGCCAACATGTTCTGAAAAGCACGGCCTATAAATTCCTTCCCCATATCAGTATAAAAATAGCCAGGAACCCTGTTTTCTTTTAACATCAGTGTTTTGGTGGCTTTAGCAACTGTTTCAGGTGATTTTTTTCAGATGATTTAGCCACAGATATCTAGAGAATACATCTATTATGAATAGAATGTAGCGGTAACCATCGTTATACACAGAATATCTTTGCATGTCTGTTAAATCTGCTTGCCAAATAGAGTCAATCAAGGCAGCTGTTGTCTTGGCTGTTTTAAACCTTTTTCCCACAGGCTTATGAAGTGTATAAGTGTCCTGCTCCCGCAAAAATCTCTCAACATCTTTCTTTCTACTCCGTAAACACTTATGTACAGTCTATCTACGCCTCCGTAGGAGGCTGGGTTAGAAATGTCATAATAACGTATTCTTAATATGTTAGCCATTTGCGTATTTTAGAGGCACGTGGGTAGGGTTGACAGTTGTTTAATTTCTTATTTCTCCTCTTCAAAGGGGTTACCGCCGGGGGTGATGGCGTCTTCAATTGTTCGTCTTCATGTTCGTCGCATGTTCCAAGTCTTTTAACCTGTTCAAATTTCCTATCATTGTTTTGGGGACATTTATTTGTTGTAGTCTTGCTTTAATATGCTTCCATCCTGATGGTGAGGTCCTATCCCACTTTCTCACCAGATCATGGACGATGTCTACGATATTCGATCCCTGTACCTTTACTCCTTCCACAATGATCTCGCCTGTATCGATTCATTGTATGTCGGGGTCCTCATTCAATAGATTATAGACTTAAACCTTTATTCCTCAATGAATGTGGGAGGGTGCTTTTTAATACATGCTCGATATGTTGTGTGGCCGACCCATTCATTAATCTTTGTTTGGTCAGCTGTATCGTCGGATACAGGTCCTATGCCACCATGTCCATCGTTCTCCGTGCTGTGCCTAATAACCACGGGAATCTCTGTCGGGTTCTTATCATTTTTGTACTCGTGAAGAAATTTCTGAAGAGCTTCTTGGTATAAGATACTTTTCTCATCAGGTGTTTTTTCACTGTTTAATAGGGCTAGCAATTCGCTTTCCATTCTTTTAAGCCTGCTTTTACGGGGATCTAGATCCGTGTCTGGAATCTTTGAACTTTGCAGTGAAGCAGACACCTCATGTGGAATCACTACCACTTTCTTCATTATATTAATCTAGTCAGTAAAGGGCCCAAAACTGAAAATAAGATGGGGAGGAATGATCCCCCTCTTTGTACAATAATTCGTTTTTTCTTCCCTACAGTTTGACTTTTACGAGCGAGTGCACGTATTATGTTCTTGTAACGGCGTAGGCGAGCATTCTGAGGTGGTTTCATTGATACATTGCAATTTATAACGTTAAGACAGATTTCACAGATGCATTTTAAAAAGTCGGAGTCGATATGTTTAATAAACATCCGCTGCATTGCCCGGGGCAGTCGATGATAGATTTTTATTAATTCACGGTATTTCTTTAGCCTCTTTGTCATTCTGTAATATACACCGTTTCAGGCTCCTTTGGAAATATATTCGTTCTTAGAAGCACCCTAAACGTGTTTCGCGGATGAAAGTCGCAAAACAAATATCCAAAAACTCCTTACACTGATTCGGGAACATTTGATTGGCTAATACCCCAATTTGTGATACATCTCTACGTTGCGCGAATAAGACTAGATATTATGTATTTAACGACACATCGCGCATGTCTCTATTTTTGTAAAATAAATTCTGATTGTTGAAGAACACGCTTATGTTAAGATGGTGGGAGAATACTCTAAATATCTCGGCAAACGTTTTATCCCTCTCCAACATGAGATCGTCAATTACAGTGACTGTATGTTCATTTCCCTTTAACGAATTAACATCATATACACCTTTGTGGAACAAAATATCATCTTGGTACTCGTTGAACACTGACTGGTATTCGAATAGCACCATATAACTTTATGCACAAATTTTGAGAACATCTCTCCCTTTTCTTTAATGATTTTAAGCATAAACACAGTTTTACCACATCCTGTAGGTCCAGGTATAATACATGTGGATGGGCTTGTGAACCTGAATTTTTCTACAGATTCCATTTCTAACACGTCACACTCCTAAGTGGGTCATTTACAGAATATGATAAATATTTAAGTGCTGCTTCTTATATTCTAGTCTTGTTTTTCTCTTCTCCCACAGAACCGTGATTGACGATGAGGTACAACATAAACTTTGATGTGTCTATTGTGTGTGTGTGTGTGTACAGAGGAGAAAGTTCTAAGCTCCGCCCATTGTAAGACCAGCAACGTGAGTCATGCTACTACCTGGGCTTCCCTGCGTGCTCAGTGATCGCAGTAAGCCCTGGCCCTCAGACGTGTAATCTCCCGCGTAGACAGAAAATAGTAATGGCTACCTTTAATACTGCGTGTTCGACGTTTATGAAATAGGTATTCTGCAAAGTGTCAAGATGTGGTAGACACTGAAAACTCCCTATTCCACCCTCCTTTGATGCTTTTAAGGCTACATTGAATCATACGAAAGAGCAAGATGTATAAATACTCTATGGCTATTCTGGCGAGAGCATTGTAGGATTTCGTGGGACAAGTGATGTATTGAACTTTGTAGGACTACACTTTATAAAAGCTTACATATACCGTGAAGTAAAAGAAACAACACGTGCAGAAGAGAAGCAACGGATATGGATAGTGAGTCTTGTTGATGAGTGGTATGACAAGCGATATTATGTCATGTTGCATCATACCGAGTACTCGCGCCCTGCGACTGAGAATGTAAATCTCGTCATCATGGAGAATCTTAAGTATTTTTATCACTACATTAATATATATCATGACGAAGTTTGTAGTGAGGTTGTGGCTAATGCCATGTGTGAGTTTTTAACAGACTTTAAAGAGGAGTATCGCTTGTTAAACAAAAAGGAAAAATATGGGCATACGTTCCTTTCAAATAGTGCGCCGGAATGTGAACATGTTTAGTTTGTGGAAATGAACGTGTAGTGAGTAATAAAACATTAAAACCGTTATAAAATGTGTTTAGTTCGTGAAAATCACCCTGAAGGAAAATGTTTGATGCGTATTCGGGGGAGTGGGAGTGATAAAACATTAAAACCGATATTACTTCGTGTGTCACAGATGGAAAATTTCTCAAAACACCTGCCCAATGTAATGGGATACAACGATTCATGTTGGAACAGCGCCGTACACGTTTCATTAGCTTATGGTGTGACTCACTCCTCCCGTCGAGCCGATGCATTGCATGTGGTTCATAGTTATCTCAGAGCTTGAGCCGAGTGGACGTGCGCTCCTCGAATACGATTGAACTTCCTTTGAGCAGCATTCTCAACGCCGTGTACGATGTGTCCGTGACGAAGTCGTTGCGCGTGTTCAGGCGTAAATCCGGTACCGTTAACTATGTACTGGAAACGGATTGTAGACAAACAAACGAACGGAATGTTGTTTATTTAAGTGTCGAGGAGATGAATAGAATCTTCGTGATAGTTGAGAAGTGGAGTGAAGATCGTTATAAAATTCCTACAGGTGTAGGTACAAGAAGAGAGCAGATTAGTGACACCCCCTCATATGCCGTTGTTTGTACGTTGTGTATAAATAACGATCGGCCATGCATTGATATACGGCTGATGTGGAAGAATGCTTCTGATACTAACGCTCTTGTCCCTACGCGAAACCGTTTCATCCTCGACAGAATGTTTGAAATCGTCGGATTCCGCAAGCTGAAGCCTATATTAGACGCGTGTTTTATGGATATGCTTTATTTTTATACGGTTCTTGAATACGCATACACCGCTCTGCTCGATGAGTTTACCGAGTGTAGGGTTGAACAAGGTGAGAATGGTCTAGAGCTGGACGCTTATTTAAAAAGTTTAGACTCTGAAATATCATGAGCTTTGGTACAAAGCACTTGAGCAGTACAGGGCTAAGCTCACCTACACCGTTCACCCTGAAGAACTATTTCTTTATATAATGAGCATCTGTCGTAACGACTTAGAAGATTATTTCAACTGTCGCTATTCAGTGCGAAGAAGAGTTCTCGATTGAAAAGCTCGGGTCGGTTGAAATAAACCCTCGATTGGAAGGGCGTGTTTATAAACTTGTATTTGACGTTGTGGCTAACGATGAACTCTTTGTGCGTGTTTCTGGTTGTATTCTAGACGTATTTAAAGATAACTTGCCAACCGGATGTAAAGTGGGCACAAAAATAGTACTGAACGATATGAAGGCCATTTATATAGAGTATAGGTATCCCTATACCTTGAGCGGTGAAATATTATTAAACCGCGTGCGTATACTGCGTAATGCAGAGCAATAACGATGTGAATGTAGACTCGATTACGTGTGAGTTTAGTGTATTGCGCAGTAAAAAAAGGTGAATGTATTTATTTTCAATATATTTAATGGTTATACGTTTTGTATTTTTTATTTTTTTATTTTGTTTTTTATCATTCCAATGTATATTTATTTTCTATATATTTCAAATATTTAATAAACAGAATGATGTAATGGTGTTTTATTTAATTCTTTTGGTTGTAACCAATTATTCCAAATCGCTGGATACGCCTACTAAACCTACTGACGGATTTCTAAGCCAACTGTTAAGAATTAATTAAATAAGTAGCACAATCTGGCAACTCAACCTGAACAAGCCATTTACGCCTTCTAAGCCAACAGTCAATAAAATATGTTTTAATTTAAAAATAGCACAACCTGGCAACTCAACCTGTACAAGCCATTTACGCCTTCTAAGCCAACTGGCTGTTTAAGCCAACTGGCTGATTTAAAACTAATAAAACAGCGGCGGGTCGGCTGAAGTGTTAATATGCACTTGGCTCCTGCCAGGTGAACACCTCTCTTCCTTTCTCTCCTTCTCCTGTCTTTCTCTTGGGGGATAACGCCGCCTCCAAGTTTCATGACCCCTTGTTGCACCTTCAACATTCCCCTCCCCCCTTTGCAGCATTGAATTGTTGCATAACCCCCTCCCTCCTTCATTTCATACCCCCACCCCCCTTTGCAACATTGATCATTATCTCTGCAACATTGCAACATTCCTGCACTTTCCCATTTCGCGCCCATACTACTTACATTGCCCCACCTAACAGTGAAAGATTGGTGGGAATACCAAAATTTCAATACCTTTAATATGTACATGGGAACCTTCCTGTCTTCTAGTTTTTCAAATATAATATTGTGGTTCACCCTATCATATGCCTTACTTATATCTAGGAAACAGCTATAAATAGTTGAATTATGTCAATGTATTTAGATATTGTTTCTTTATGTACATAGATACACAGGTCAGTTGAGTGGGACCTTTTGAAACCAAACTGATCAGGCGATGTCCATAGGAAATCATTTAATCGGAGTAACAAGAGTTTTTCTAGTAGTTTCGAGAAGCAGGAAGCGACAGCAATAGGCCTGTAATTATTGCTGGACAGAATGTCTCCGTACTTATTTTTGACCAGGGGCAAGATATATACCCTCATGAAATCTGCAGGGATATAGCTATGAGCAAGCATGGCTGATAGGAGCAATGATATATGCAGACATACTACGTCATTTGCATATTTTAAGTGCTCATTCGATAAGTCATCTACCCCTGACGCAGAACCAGTCTTTAACTCTTTAATTAACCTCTTTACTTCTGAAAATGATATCAAAGTATTTTCCCTCGTCCCTCCCACAGTCGTTTCGCTGCAATCTATCTTAAGATTATCCCTACTCACACTGTTAAGAATGTTAGAGTAGTGGTTTTTCCATATATATATATATATATATATATATATATATATATATATATATATATATATATATATATATATATATATATAGCTTCTTCAAGGGAACTTGCAGAAGAATAGAAACGAGACGGTATTGTATATTTACCCGTATGTAAAAATACTTGTTTCCACTCTTCTGTATTTGCCCTGAGAAAATTATAGTGATTATAATGAAACGTTGGCCTTTTCACTTATTCTTATGAGAATACCTATAAAATTGTCATAAGAATGCATCAAGGAAAGATTAATTTCTTTCTATAAATAATATACTTTATTCGGATCACCTGAAGATCAGGGCCCTCAGCCTTCTTTAGTTAGCTTTATAAGGGTAACTAACGAAAATATTACGACCTAACCTAACCAGTCGTCAGGGACGTACAGTTGACCTAACGATTGGTTAGGTTAGGTCGTGATATTTTTGTTAGTTAGTCTTATAAGGCTAACTAAAGAAGGCTGGGGACCCTGATTTTCAGGTGATCCCTTTATTCTTCCATACAATTATTATTATTATATTATTATTATTATTATTATTATTATTATTATATATTTTTAAAGTCTACGGCATGCATATTTAATAAAAGTATATATTTACAAATAAATACATATATTTTAATGTTATTCATATACTAGCCTTCTAAATTGTCATCATAACTTATCTCTCTTTAATTTATTCAACACATAATATATTTTTTTGTGAAAATTTGGCAGGGCACATATATTTTCTATTTCTGTAGTCGCTCTATCTTTCCTTATAATGTTTCTGCTCGTACAGATTTTATTTCTCTCTAATGTTAAGCTAAGTTAAAATATGTGAGGTAATTTTATGCCATAAAATTCTAGTAATGGTGTCGTGTCCGGCAGTTCATCATGTGAAATTGCAGAGAAAGAAATTATATAATCTGTAATAAACAACAGAATGAAGAAAATCAATTTCATACTTTGCATGTACCTTCCGAACAACAAATCTCGGGATTTCTGATTCCTTTCTGAATCAGTATATGTTTATATGCAAATGCATGTATGAAGACAATATTTAGAAATAAAAAATTTTATGGCATGGAAAGTGACATGATGCAAGGAGGAATTCTTTTCCCTTTTGTAATTTATAGGATCAGAGCGAATTTAACTATTAAAATTAGATCGTAATATTGGAGTTCACATGACCAATCTGCAAACATTTGCGTACAAGTTTCTTATTCTGTCTGACTTTAAAAAAGTCATCATTATTTTATGGACGCAGCATCGGATAAAGTGAGTAATAACGCGCACGCAAAAAAATATATTTTACAGTAGTATATAAGTAAATTGAAAAGTTCTTTGGCAAGAAAACAAATAACTTCCATAATTCAACTTGCAATAGTAAAAAACTAAAAAAAAAAAAAAAAAATAGGACTAAAAAATAAATAAAAGTACAAGTAATAAAAATACAAATTATCGATGTTAACTGAAACTATAGGCGAACATTATCATACTATGAAGCCCATAGTTTAGGTGACATATTGCAGGAGTGATGAACAGTTTGCACACCTGGATTGTCTGAGATTTTAATTATTTGCATTAGACTGTATTGTATTAAGCATGTCTTGTTACCTCCAGAAGGCACGAGACATTGTGCTTAGCGAACATTTGCGAAGCTGAGCATCTCGGAAGTAACTTATGCATCAGTCTAAAAGATCCGTTATAGAACAAATTAAGAGTTGTGCCAGAACTTTTTATAATTAGCCTACAATTGCTGCCCATGTATATTAGTACAAAAAGTACGGAAAAGAATGTCTTTAGCTTCACTTGAACAGACTCTGAAGTTCCTTATAATCATATTTGCTTCAGCACAGAAACTTAGATTTTGTTTTCTTATATCTGGTGATAAATTGACTCAGATACTTAAATTCTTATACTTGGTTTATCGGTCAACTTTCATTTTAAGAATAATATTAGCCGTGATTTGAACTTTTGGGGTGGAATTGCAGAACTTTGATTTTAGTACCGTTAAAATTAATATCATGGTTCTGTGAATGTAAATCGCAAATTTTTATAACCTGATCCAGACCTTTAACTTAAGGGTTTATTAATACCACATCATCGGCATAGCCCAAGTTATTTGGTCTTATGTTATCTATACAACATCCCATTCGTGTCTCAATAAGAGAAGTAATTAAACCATCAAAATACACAGTAAACGGCAGAGTAGAGAGCAAGGAGCCTTGTCTAACTTCACATGAAGAACCAAAACACTCGGACAATACATTGCCTCACCGAACCATAAGTGTTTCGTGAATGTATCAAAATTTTAATGTATTTAATACATGCTGTGGAACATTCCAGTCTTCTAATTTTTAAATAGAATATTGTGATTCACTATATCTTATGCTTTGTTTATATTCAGGAAGCAGCTATAAATAATTGAATTACTGGTAAAGCTGCCCAATGGAGAAGATTATGAAGGAACGATACGATAGAGAGTGTTGATCACTTACATGCCATTCCTCAATAAGCTTACTTATTTCTAAGGTGGCCCAGGTAAAATCCCTGACCTCTTCTCGGCATTTGTGACAGAACTAACCAGATCCTATGGTCAGCATTAACATCACACCTACATTAATTGACTGAGTCTAGAACCAGATGAGAGGGAACCTCGTACGTTCTAAACGGTACGAGACGTTTAGTTATATAAATAAAACGTCTACTCGACATCTCACAATGAACTTAAATTTCTGAAATGAATAACAGCTATTTTGGATGTTTGCTTATATATACAGTATGTATATATATATATATATATATATATATATATATATATATATGTGTGTGTGTGTGTGTGTGTGTGTGTGTTTATTTTTATATATATATATATAATCTCACCCAAACCCGTAGGGAAAAAATTATAAAACAGTGTTTAAAAAGGCTAATTAATTTCGGCCGGAAGAGCTGAAGTTAAAATGCATTTTAACTTCAGCTCTTCCGCGGGACGGAAGTTCTTAACCTTGTTGGGCATTTTAACTAGTTTATGGCTTTGAAAAGGGCTTGGTTGTGACCGGCCGAAATTAATTAGCCTTTTTAAACACTGTTTTATAATTTTTTCCCTGCGGGTTTGGGTGATCTTATATTGTTGCGGTAAATGCAATCAAAGTTTATATATAATATATATATATATCTGTATTTGTGCGGTATATTCTTAGTTTAATTTTTTATCTCTTTTCTGAACTCTATGATTAACACTTTACACACTCTTAGATCTGTGAATGAAATCAGTGGGTCTCAAAATACAATAAATAGCAACTATGTGTCAGTGGATACCTTCTTAAACGAGCGGCACAATAACGGAAAAATCTATTTTTGAATTTAAATATCAGAAGCCTTCCAAATCACTTTGATGAGTTGACGGCCAATCTAAAATTGTCACAATACAAATCCACATGTATTATATTGATCGAGACCTGATTAAATGAAAATAATAAGTTATTTTTTAATATACCGGGCTACACGAGCCACCACATATGTAGAAATAATAACAGAGGCGGCGGAGTAAGCATTTATAGTACAGGGTGGGCCGTAAGTTTCCATACATAGGAAAATTTAAACGTTTGTTTTTATGTTTCAGATACCCTAAGAATATGCGTTTGTAAGATCTTGTTTACTGATGAAGGAAATTTTTACGTCAATGGAGAGGTTAATCGGCAAAACATACGTTATTGGAGTAATGCTAACCCTAACTGGCTGAGTCCGACGAAGATGCAAGGTGCCGGTAAAGTGATGGTGTGGGCCGGGATATGGGGTGACAGAATTATTGGACCAATTTTTGTCAGTGGAAATCTTAATGCCGAAAGGTATCTTAACATGTTGCAAGAAGAGATTTTCCCATCCCTGCTAAACGAGGAAGGTAACTTCCCAGTTTACTTCCAGCAAGATGGAGCTCCACCTCATTATGGTCTTCACGTGCGTCGGTATTTGGATCAGCAGTTTCCGGATGCTTGGATTGGTCGGCGTGGTCCTGTGGAGTGGCCTCCCAGATCCCCAGATCTCACCCCCCTTGATTTCTATCTTTGGGGGCACTTGAAGGCCATGGTGTATCAGGAAAAGATACGAGACATAAATCATCTAAAGGAACGTATCACCAACGCCATTACAAGCATAACGTCAACTGTGCTAATGCGTGTTCATCAACAGTGGGGAACACGTATTGAAATGTGTTTTCAAAACAATGGCAACCATGTAGAGCATATTATATAAATAAAAATGGTTGTCCATAAAAAAATGTTTATTTTTCCTATGTATGGAAACTTACGGCCCACCCTGTATAGACACTAATCATAATAGTAAGAGTATTGAGCAATTGCAGGCATAAATGATCAATCTGAAACCCTCGCAGTTGAAGTGTATACAAATAATATTTCCTATTCAATATTAGGCATCTACCAACTACCAAATGGTAACGTGCCATCGTTTATTGGAAGCATAGATGCAACCTTAACTTCTAATCACATCAACAATAACTGCATCATCGCAGGAGATCTAAACATCGATCTCGCTAAAATAAACTCTAATAATAATGCTAACTACTTCTACAATCTCGTTACCGCAAGTGGCTTTAATTTAACTATAACTAAGCCAACAAGACTGCCCACATAGACAATAGTGATTAACCATTTACAAATACAGAAGAAAATAAAAATTTATTATAGACCCTACACCTATAATAATAAATTGAAATTTATCAGAGATATCAAGTTTTGACTGGTCGAGAATAACTGAAAGTAACTGAAATAGAAACAAAATTTCAAACATTCTCAAACACACTAATGGATATATTTAATATCAATTTTCCTATAACGTCGAAACTCATGTCAAAAAAGAACTATAACAACCAGTGGATCACTTCAACCCTCATTGTAAGCATAAACCGTAAGCATTCTCTCTATAAACGATGGAAAAATGGTATTATCAATGAACAAATATATAAAAATTATTGTAACAGACTAAATTCGCTCATAAAAACCGCAAAAGCGGACCATTATTGTTTTAAAATTACCAAACAAAAATCTAATTCTAAAGGATTATGGAATACTTTAAAGGTCCAAGTAATGCTAAAAAAGGAAAGACAAATCCCGTAACTTCGTTAACGCAGGATGGAATTTCCTGCAATGCTCCCAAAGACATGGTCAATTTATTAAACAATTTCTTTTCGAAAACAGGAAACAATACGGCAGCTACCATTCCAGAATCAGACGGCCACTACCAACAATATCCGCCACAACCCACACCAAATACTTTCTTCTTTGAATCAGTTCTGCCAAACGAAACATCAGCTACATTAAAAAACTTAAAAAATAAAAGCGCTGATATCAGTTTAATTCCAGTGAAAACATATAAACTAATATCAGATGATATAAAAACCCCAGTCACAAGACTTATGAGTGAGTCAATAGTACAAGGTGTATTCCTTGATCACCTGAAGTTAGCCAGAGTTTGTCCAGTATTTGCATCAGGCAGCCCTGATTCTCCATCCAATTACCGACCAATCTTTGTCTTACCAACTCTGAGTAAAGTATTTGAAAGAATCGTGTACAATAGACTAATCAAATTCCTAGCTAAATACAACATCCTACAAAAAACACAGTTTGGGTTTAGAGAAGGCCACACCACAGAGGACGCCATTAACATGCTATTGGAAGATATCTATAAAAGCCTAAACTACAAAAAACACACAATCTTAGTTTTCCTTGACTTGTCGAAAGCCTTTGATACGCTCTCACATGATATCTTACTAGACAAATTAAATACATATGGCATAAGGGGAAATATGCTAAATTTGTTAAAGTCATATCGCCCTAATCGTCACCAGTATGTTAAAGTAAATGACATTTCATCAGAATATGCTATATTGGAAAATGGGGTTCCACAACGATCAATCCTTGGACCCTTACTCTTCTTAATACATATAAATGATTTTTATCGATCAACAACATTAGACTGTATTCAATATGCAGATGATACAACACTCATTTCTACACACCACGATATCAATTACCTAATGAACGAAGTGAACAGACAATTAAATCATGTCTATAAACGGATGTGTACAAATAAGCTTTTACTAAACTTGACAAAATCATCATATGTGATCGTAACTAAAAAAAATGCAATCGTGCACACATTAATAATTAATAATTGGAAACACTCCCCTTGCAAAAGTAAATTAAGTTAAAGTTCTTGGCATCAAGTCAGATGAAAGATTAAATTTCAAAAGCCACACACAACATATCAAATAAAAAATATCTAGATTTCTGTACATAATGTTTAAACTCAAAAAAATCAATTCCCCAAAATGACCTACTCACACTGTATTACTCATTTATTCATTCACACTTGCAATATGGAATCACAGAATGGGGTAGTACAAAGAATTATATAGTGTATCAGCAAGCAGTAATCCATAAAAAATGTTTACGAACTCCCTCAGACAATGATGATAAACGATCTCATACCTCTCCAATATTCAGAAACTTAAATATTCTAAACTAAATGATCTCTATAAACTTAGTGTCGGTATCAGTATGTACAAAGTTGCTAATAATAGAAATTATACTTAGTCCATCCACAGGGAGATTACCCCCAATCAGATCAACCATAATGATAATACGGTACAAGGCTTCCCAATGATTTCATACATAAACCAAATTATTCTATGCAACTTGCAGGAAATACTCTCTTCAAAGTACATTAGCAATGCCTAAAAAACCCGGGAAAAATGGAAGTACTAAAATATTCTTTGACAAAGTACGAGTGTAGTATTTTCATATAACAATATTGTGAAAAATATCATAGTAAAAAATAGCCCTACCAATAATTCAGGCATTATCTATAAAATTGGTTGGAAACAATGTGATTCCTTTTACATAGGTCAAACGGGAAAGGATTTGCACACACGTATAAAACAGCATCAATATTCCGTTAGAACAGGACAGTCGTCCAGTGCCCTTTTTGTCCATTTGTCAGAGTTATCCCACTGTATTGATTGGAATAATGCTTCAGTTTTGTTTCACTCTAGCAACATTGTTAATAGAAATATTTTTGAGTCTGCCATTATCCAACTTACAAATAACTTCAACATAATCAAATGTCTTTTTCAACTCGATCCTGTTGTTTTGAATTCCTTCAGAACGGATTTAGATAAGAAGGGTAGAACGCTGAACCTTTGGTAAACTTGTATGCTACTCTAATAACTTTTATTTTTCAATTTATTTTTATATATATCGAACTTACACAAGAAGGGCAGAGTGCTAAAACCTGGGCAGATTTCCAGTATAAATTTGTATGCTCCTCTTATAAGTTTTATTTTTATTTTTCAATTTATTATTTTTTTTTAATTAACTATAACATTGGTTGGAAACAATTCATTTGATCTTGTGTTGGATTCGAGCAAAAGTGCTAAAAATCGGTAGTTTTTCCTTACAAATTTGTATGCTCCTCCCATAATCCTCTAATGTTTAATTTTTATTTTTATTTCTCCATTTATTGTATATATATATATATATATATATATATATATATATATATATATATATATAGTATATATTTTTTTCTGTAACGTATATATAGGCTGTAACTCTTTATGTACTTCAGTGTTCCTGAGGATGTCATTAGACGAAAGCGCTTGAGCACCATTCTGTGTTTCCTTTCCTTCGTGGTTTTATTCATCATAAATATTTTTCACGTGTTACTTTCGTGAAATAATTTTCATATATATATATATATATATATATATATATATATATATATATATATATATTGCAATTTGTAAATATTACTAAACAATGAAAATCACCTATTATATATGCAAAATTCACAATCTTGAATGGGTGCAATCATAAACCATATAAATTAGATGTTAAAAGTTCCAAATATATTACACCATAGTTATAATATGTTTCACTCATCTGTATCTTTGTAACTTTAAGATTGTATCATGATTTGTATTGTTCACCATTTTTCTTTTCTATTATTTCTATTATTATTTCTATCATCATTTTCTATTATTTTAAAGATTATTTCAATTTTCATTTGTAATGACAGAGTTAACTAAATGCAAAATTATTTTATTTTCCATAAATTCTATTTATAATTCTTATTTTTCTTTGTAAAAATAGGAATGAATCTCAAAGACTTTTGCCCGAAAAGCTGTCATGCTTCCCAACGGCATATTCAGATAAGAATACTGTAATTAAACTACAAAAATTAAACGTTAATCCCATCATTGTGTAAACCAGTATGGATGTAATGTATATCTTATGTAATGTGTTCTTTCTGAATAAAGATTATTATTATTATTATTATATTATTATTATTACTTGATATTTCTTATACTGCATTTGAAAATTGTCCTTAAATGTCTCAAATATATAAAAGCGTAGAAATTAAATATTTCATTTGTACAAGGGAATTTTCTAGTCTTTGCGCCTTGCCGCATGCGCACTGTGGTTAAAAATATTTTGAAATTGTGACGCAGTTTGTTTAGTGTTCGTATTTATAGGGTATCTCGAAAAAAGGAGAAAACAGTTATTATATTTGGATCACCTGAAGATCAGGGGCCCCCCAGCCTTCGGTTAGTTAGCCTTATAAAGCTAACTAACGAAAATATCACGACTTAACCAATCGTCAAGGGCGTACAGTTGACCTAACGATTGGTGAGGTTAAGGGACCACCTGAAGATCAGGGTCCCCAGCCTTCTTTAGTTAGTTAACGAAAATATTACGACCAACCTCACCAATTGTCAAGAGCGTAAGTTGACCTAACGATTGGTTAGGTTAGGTCATGATATTTTCGTTAGTTAGCCTTATAAGGCTAACTAAAGAAGGCTGAGGGCCCTGATCTTCATGTGATCTGGTTAAGTCGTGATATTTTCGTTAGTTAGCCTTGTAAGGCTAACTAACGAAGGCTGGAGGCCCTGATCTTCAGGTGATCCTTATATTTGTGCATTTATTTATTCCATGTAGGATTAGGTCTTCTAAGAGCCTTTCATGAATTTATTAATTTAATTTATTTGGCTAGGCTTTGGACAGTAAAGTCTTTCAAGATTAAGAACCAGCCTGTAACCCTGAGCCTAGCCTTAGACCTAAGCCTATTGATATACAATAGACCCAGTGGTGGCATTCAGCCGGTTCGCACCGGTTCGTGCGAACCGGTTCCTAAAATTTCCCGAGTTCGCCGAACCGGTCCTTAACCCTTTCAGTCCGTGCATGATTTTTCTTTATACCATACGCATTTCGATAAAAACATTTTTTTAGTTTTCATTTCTGACATGGAAGGTGGAGGAGAAGGGGAGGGGAGGGCGAACCGGTTCTTAAAATTTTTGAGTGCCACCACTGAGTAGACCTACCCTTGATTCACTCTCTAAGTTAAACAAGCTATACTTGAGAAAAGACACTGATAAATTAGAAAGGGTTCGGGCTAGAGCAACCAAAATGAATCCAGAACTGAGAAGTAAAATTTTTTCAGAAAATTAGTTGAACAAGATATGTATTCATTTGAAAAGCGTTGACTTATATGAGAACTATTTCAAGTATTTAAGAGTGATAGTTCGCTTTGATAATGTAAATTATATGAAATTATTTGATAAAAGGACGGGGTCAGTTATAAGAAGTGGACATAAATTGAAAGTCAAAAGTTATTAAGAGTAATGCTGTGAAGCAATTCTTCCCATATAAACTTAAATTTATACTTAAATTTAAACTCCTTAAACTCTCATGCATTAGACATTTCATTGTTTGCTAATTCATTGAACATTTCATTAGACATTTCAAATTAGTCTTTTCAATTGTTTAAAAAATTGGGATAATTTCGACATTTCAAGTGACTTACTGAAATGTCTAACGAAATGTTCAACTAATGTGAAATGTCTAATGCATTAGGCCTTTCAAAATTCACAAAACTTGGACAATGAAACGTCTAACGGTTCTTGAATTATAAAAATAAATGTTTGCATATTCCCTATTTCCCTACTTAAATTGTAGGAAGCTGCTACGCAATGGCCAAAAAGAGTTAGTTAGTTTCTTATCAAGGGTTCTCCTCTGCCCCTGGAGGTGTTTTTCCCCCCTCTCTTTCTCTCTGTCTAGGAGAGAGAGCTCTAGCCCTGCGCTTCCACTGCAACCTGCAAAGTGGCTCATTTGACTCCCACCAGGGGTGAGGTGTGTATACAGTCTACAGGAAGAGACCCAGATTCGGGCTCCAGACCCTCCTCGGGAAACCCCTCGAAAGCTAACAGTTCTTTATCAGGTGTTGGGGATAAGGTGGTGTTTAAACGTTTACTTACAATGGATGACTGCATCATCATTTAAGTAAAGTTATCAGGACTACCCTTCCTGCCGGATCCAAGTGACTTCCTAATGGTTAATGGTCAACCTTTCCAAATGGTCAACTCTTTAACCTCGGCTGTAGCCAGAGTTATCCGAGGTGGCCTCGGTAGGTCTCCCAGCAGAACCTTTCAGGCACCCCTTCCAAGCGCCATCTGGAGCTAAAAGACCCACGAGATTTTTCGCTGGCTAATAGAACCGCTTCCTCCGTTAGCTAGACAGAGGTTTCGGTTCCCAGCGGCCTGGGACACCCAAACACCAAGTTTTTAAATTGTACCCTCCTCAGAGAGAACGAGCCACTGATCATCACTGAATAGGGAATGGTTTTGATTAATTGGTTAATCAGTTAATCATTGTTTCGAATGTAATCATTAATTAATCAAAAAATATTTTTATAAAATGATGGGAAATGATTAATTTTCCTCATAATTTCAGCATCATTTTACCTTAAATTTTTTAATATATCATTTGAATTTGGCACCTTTTTGCATTATAAACTGTCTAATCTGCCCATGCCTGGTTTCTTGAACTAAAGCAAACTAAATGTTCGAGCAAAATGTTTTCTTCGGTCTTATCTCACGCAACAGAAACAATAAAGCTCTTTCTAACTCTTTTCAGAAGTATTTAATTTTTAATAATTTTTAATCAGTGAAGCAATGATTAATTAGAAAATTTCATAATTCGTAACTTTTTCCTAAAAATGATTAATTAACCATGCCTTACCACTGAAGTCCCTCACCCTCTCCTGCAGACCAGGGCAGTCCCCGCCTCTCCCAGTACGTCACCCGACGCCGGACCCACGCACATCGTCGTCAACTTTTATAGCCAACCAAGGAGCCCACCGCCCGGCCCCAGGCGTTCCTCCTCCCTTCTTAGAAGCCTGAGAGTCAGACTGATGGGGATATAACAGTGTAGAAATGATAAAATTAAAAAATAAACTCGCAAGTAAAACGTTAAAAAAGTAAAAGCAGTAAATGAATGAACAAGACTTTCGATGGCATAGTCAAATCCTACTTTGTATAAAAAGGTTTGGAACTTAAATTTAATTTAATTCATTATTTATTGTACATGCTACTTTTTGGATTATTTCCCACTGAGAAACTGTTTTAAATTTAACATTAACTGCAGCCACATTAGCCATGTGGAAGTAATGGTAGTCCTCCGTAAGCGAATCTCTCCAAAAACTCAGTTTTTCGACTCTTAGATTCAATTTACATGCATAGAAATTACAAATGTGGTAATAAAGCGTTTCATTTAATTATAAATTCCTCTTTCGCCCAAACTGTTCGAGTAATGAAAATGCTTCAAAGCTCATTTTCATTGGGGACCTGAAATTTGTTTTGGTTTATATTCAAACCAGCGATGTAATTCGGTGTCAAATGTAAATTTTTCCTTTGCATAATTCAATCTTTTCAATTCACAATTCAACATCGGATTTTGAACGAGTTCTTGAAGCACGTTAGGTAAGATGGGAGTATAAATACGCATATATATATATATATATATATATATATATAGTCTAAGAGTTGAAACACCTTAGAGAAATTATCTATAATATCACTGCTGTATTTTGAGTACTGATAATAAATTTAGTAACACTTGTAAAGATTTATGAACATCCTCAGAAAAATTTGGTGTAATTATTATTTGCTATATTAGTTTTAATATGTCAGAATTTTAAAATTTTTGCAATTTCTTGGTAAGTATATTTAAACTATAAGGTGGTATGAAATTCAATACATCAACGACACATCATTACTCAGAAAGTGCATCTCGCCTGTCGGTAGGTTTTCCTTTCCCTTCCGCTTCTAGAATAATCTTTCAAATTTCCTTCTTTCGCACATCTTCGAATCCCTTTTTTAACGATTTTTGTGTGAATACCGAGAGCTTTTGCTATATCAGGAATTGTGATTCCTGATTCATACATTACGAGCATCCTTCCTCTCTTTCCATAACTTTTTCCTGATTGTAGTTCATCTGTAACAGTTAATACAAAAAATCATTGATGACGGAAGAGCTTATCAACGAGTTGAAAAGGAAGAGTTTTTCCTATATAAAGTAGGGAATAGGTAATGTACCACATGAATGAAACTACTGTTTTCCTATATCTAGATTATGGAGACAATGAAATATCTGTGAAAAAGTTTATATTAATTAAAAATAAAACTAACTTTCTCATAGTGAAATGCATTTCGTCTCTCCATTATGGAGCACTTGTAGTCCGGTAGCACAGACCCTGATTTTACTGGAACCCTGCATTATTTGTTATAAAGCAAATTTTTACATATTTTGAAAGCTTATACGACCCCATTCAAGAATCCATCGGGTGTACACCTGACCCCCGCTTGCTTGGCTTTTTCAATATGGCCGCCATTTTCCAAGATGGCCGGCGAAACTGAAAAATTACATATCCTGGTCAATACTTGATGGATTTTGATGATCTTGGTGTCATTTCTAGGGTTTTTAGGATGATGAGTCGATCTGGAGGGGTCGCAGATACTTTGGGACTCGTTTTGACCAACATTCGTCAATACTCAAGGTCATTGGAGGTCAAACGCCCCCCCGAAATAAGGAATATCCCATATCCCAGGCAGTCGTAGAGATATTTTGGTGATCTTACTATCGTTTTTATGGTTTTGGACGAGACTGAGTAGTTCTATAGGGTTTAAAATGAAATCAGGGATTATTTTCCCCATGGTAAGGTGAATTCCAATATGTCTAATTATTCCAATTATTTTTGTCAGGTTGTTGAGATTATTGCTGATGGTGCTGCCCACCTGGTGGTTTGATGACGTCTTGGTTGTGTTGATTCCAAAATTGTTTTTGACTGCTGAATATGGAGAATATACCAGGTGAGCATTGTTTAGTTTTCATTTGCTGAGGATAAATTATTTCAATGCGATTTGTACTCTGAAGAATGGGTAAACAAAATTCTTATTTTTCAGGTTCTACAAAAGCTGCAGACGAATGTTTCTTCAAGGATTTCCTGCGTAGCTGTCCTGGAGGTCAGAAAGGTCTTTCAAATTGTGGGAGGATTCGGAAAATCATAGAGAGCAGCGACATCAGTGGGCAGCCAGATGTTCGAGCGAGACTAGAGCCTCTCTTGGAAGATGGAACAAAAATCCTTTGTTGTCACAAGAACTGTGTTTCCACTTATGTGTCCAAGCGCAATTTATCAGCATTCATGAAAAAGAGAGAATATGATACCCCCTACAATGGAGCCAAAAAGACTACGTAGTGCTGTTCTCAGTGAAGGCCCAGTATATGACCCTAAAAAACACTGTCTCTTTTGTTTGAAAGTCAGTGAGGTAGATTACCCGAGAAATATGACATCAAAGTTCCGGTGCAATACCGCATTCCAGCATCTAGGTTTATGAACGATAAGCTTGGCGATAAAAAAACAAATTACAAAGATGTGTTGATAAAATAGTGTAAACTGAAAAATGATGAGCAGGGACAAGTTGTACTCAGTAGGTTGTTGGGCATGAAAGGAGATTTACCAGCTGAAGAAGCCCGATACCATAAAGATTGTATGTCTACCTTTCATGTTGAGGTTGAGATAGCTTGCCAGAATAAGTCAAGAGTTGAACCTGAAGACCGCCCCTTCATTGCTTTCTCTGTAGATTTGTCGAAGGACAAAATGAAACCATGGAATTCAATTGATCCTGTGCATTATGGGTGGGAGAGAGACGAAACAAACAGAGTTCTCATCCCAAAAACAGTTGGTGAAGGAGTGTGCTTAGCACCAGATGAAGTTCTGAAGCTAATCAGATGTGGGTGTGAATCACAATCAGCATGCAGGGGGAGTCGCTGCGGCTGCATGGGACGCGGAATCCCTTGCATAATGTTCTGTGCATGTGGCAGCGGCTTGGATTGCAACAATCCATTGACCCAAACGCAAACGAAGAGCAGACTGATGATCCTGACGATCCTGACACAACCATGTCTTTTGATATTTGCCCCCAATAAATGGTTACCTAATGTGAATAACTGCATCAAAGTTGTCAATGCCAATCCCCCAGCTAGGTGTGAGCTTTGTTTTGTTTACGAGGTCATATCTTGTAGCTTTGCAACCTTCCATAGAATGCATGGCCCTGCACTTCAGCATAAATTGTGGTTTATATCCGAATATCCATATCCATATAATGTGGGTTATGTCATTTAAGCATTATGATCTGGTTTTATCTGCAGAAAAGATGTTAAGTGCTCAGCAGTTAGCTAGATTGTAGAAATTGTCACTGAAATAAAGCAAATACAGTGATGTCAACTGTGGCATTATCATATTTCAAGGCCAAACTTTAACCTTAAATGACCTTCACTTGACCCATGGAGTTGCAAAATGATATCCTACTGTTATCATGTGCCTATAGAACTACTCAGTCTCGCCCAAAACCATAAAAACGACAGTAAGATCACCAAAATATCTCTACGACTGCCCGGGATATGGGATATTCCTTATTTCGGGGGCGTTTGACCTCCACTGACCTTGAGTATTGACGAATGTTGGTCAAAACGAGTCCCAAAGTATCTGCGACCCCTCCAGATCGATTCATCATCCTAAAAAACACTAGAAATGACACCAAGATCATCAAAATCCATCAAGTACTGACCAAGATATGGGATTTTTCAGTTTCGCCGGCCATCTTGGAAAATGGCGGCCATATTGAAAAAGCCAAGCGGGGGTCAGGTGTACACCCGATGGATTCTTGAATGGGGTGATATAAGCTTTCAAAATATGTCAAGATTTGTTTTATAACAAACAATGCAGGGTTCCCACCCCGTGCAATTGGACTATTGGGGTAGTTGACATACTTTTCATTTTACAATTTCTTCTGGCTTTGTGAAGTAAGCTAAATGAGAAAAAGCAATGTCAAATTTGAGTACAGAATTTCACGTATCACATTGGATTTCTAAACAACGTTTTGGCTTGTGAAAATATTTATTACACACGTTGAAAAATTTCATGTCACATGTGTCAACTTACCCAAAATCACTTTTAGAAGGGAGGTGAGCAAAGGAAGTACAGTATTTGCCCCGGGACATCGCGTTCATCATGGGCCTCAGTAGTATGCCCGCAAAAAAGGAGACAGAAAATGGATCAATTTGAAAATTTCCCCCCCTCACCGTCCTTCATGAGGATCTTTCACCGTCCCTCATGACGGTCCCTCCTTTATGAGGTGTCTTTCATGGTTCTTAAAAAAGAAAAAGAAAAAGAAGAGAAAAAAGAAAAGAAAAAAGAAAAGAAAAGAAAAAAGAAAAAAGAAAAAAAAAAAAAAAAGAAAAAAGAAAAAAGAAAAAAATTCACCATCGCATTCCTCCTTGGAAAAAAGAAAAGAAAAAAGAAAAGAAAAAAGAAAAAAATTCACCATCGCATTCCTCCTTGGGGGAAAAAAAAAGAAAAAAAAAAGGGAGGTTTCATCACTGCTTTCCTCCTTCAAAAAAGAAAAAAGAAAAAAATTCACCAACGCATTCCTCCTTGAAAAAAGGGGGTTCATCATTGCTTTCCTCCTTGAAAAAAGGATTTGTCTTCACCTTCCTTAGAAAAAAAGAAAATAAAAATTTCTCCTGTGGGATTCTTTCATGAGACAAACAAACAAACAAATATTGGAGTACTTTTTGTTCCATCGTGTTCGTCACCCCAATAATACCAATACCATATTATCGCTTCACTTATATTACTGCTTTCGTAATTGCATACATCACAAATTAAAAACTCAGACTAAACATGTTTTAAATCAATAACATTTTCTTTTATTAATATTTGTATTATATGAAGATAAATGGAAAAAGTTAAATACATTTAAAATAAAACATTTTATTTTCAATTATAGGGGTAACTTTTGCTTATCCAAATTAAATTGTTTATTCTACATTAATGCGATATGAAAGAGCTGAAAAGGCTTATTGGCAGACTATAGTCCATATGACAAATATTATCAAACTACATTATGCAGTTAAACTTACAATTAAGTGTTTAACCGGCAGACCTATTATTATTTAGCTTCAATTAACATCTTAAACATTACTATTTGTCTGTTTGTTATATATATATATATATATATATATATATATATATATATAATTTCACAATTAAGCACGTGAAACGAGTGGATGTTGCAGATATATATATATATATATATAATTTACTGATTTAATGTACAGTATTTGCATATTTCTTTTGCTAAGTACGTAGGCAACTCGATTCACAATCTTGCCAGATTTTCCAGGCTAATTAATAGTAATCAATTTTAAACGTATATAATTTTTTCTAGTAATTTAACTGTAACGCGAAATAGTTAGTTATTATTGTTACCAGCTTTTGGCTATAAACTACACAGGCCTGCGAATAAGACGTTTGTAAGAGATGTTTTCTTACTATTAGTTGATTATATAAATCAATTATTCTGATTTCGAATAAGGTATCCATTTTTCTATCACGTAAGGAATTTCTGAAAACTGGATGGGAAAAAGCCGCTACATAAATAAATATTATTTATTTCAATTTACATTAGGTACCTATTTCGTTATGTTATGGTCCTTTTCTTTTATGTAATAATTCTGTAGCACCCATTTCAACATCCAGCAGTAAGCAGTCGTCATGCCGACGTCACACCTTCATTGATATCTCAGTAGCTTTTAATCAAAATTAAATTGAATCAGTTTTAATAAAAACCACTTACATGTGTAATATGAAATATGACATTTTGTGAAATTCTGTACGTAGTGTCGAAAAACTAATATTATTTCCGGAATCAGCATGCAAAATTACTATACAGGTAATACACTATTTCGAGCAACAAAAACATCTACTATCATTGTTAAACATTCACATTCAGAGATATCTGCAAACACGCATCCTCTATAATGTTTCAAATGTAAATTTAATTTCAAAGCGCCTTAACATGTAACATTGTCGGATATATTTTAAATATTTTTACTCGAAATGAAAATCATTGATTTATTCCTACGGCCGTTAATCATTTATAACACGAATTTCATTACACGTGAATTTAAAACAATGCGTATTTATAATGCAGAATGTGTAGACGAAAACACGAATATAATATCTCTATAAGTACACGATTATTTAAAAATTATTGAAATATGCAAGATCGAAAATTGATCAATTCATCATTCTCATTTATAATAGTGTTACACTAAATTCTGCAAAAGCCGTTTTCTATGCACATTACAATACAGAAAACGGTATTTTGGCTAATGAGATGGATAGCAGCAAAATAAATATATTTGTTTAGGATCATTCTATAATTTTAAAATACTACTTGTAAGCGGTTAGTTTCACTGGATAATATTAATTTCTTTTCATTAGTTTACTAATACCCGTTTTCAGCAACTTTCCGGAATTATACAAACCGATAGGAATTGTGAAATTCCCATAACGTTATATTACATTATAATACGCTATATCGTTTCAAAACGTCTGGAATATGAGTTGCTGGATATATATATATTTGTACATTGAAGGAAGAGCCCTTAATTTATCGTTGCAAAGATACATGATTGCATGTATAAAAAGCATTCGTTTTTCTCATTAACAAACCACGAGTTCTGTTGGTAACATTAAACAAATTGCATAATGAAATACACACCGAATTGAAATTATGGCGAAATACGGCAACTATCTATGCATTTGCAACACAGCGAGATGCAACTATTTAAGTCCATACTCTAATCGAAATCATCACTCTTCATGCAATCTTTGCAGCGGAAAGTTTAACACTTCACCTCCTTTACCAGCTTATAAGTATTTTAAACTTTTTAGCATGTTAAATGTGAAGCATTATTTTTAAGGATAGGCTTTGAGTGAAATTCATTCTAGATGTTCGACTCCTTTCGGT
Source organism: Bathynomus jamesi (assembly GCA_023014485.1). Classification (NCBI taxonomy): domain Eukaryota; kingdom Metazoa; phylum Arthropoda; class Malacostraca; order Isopoda; family Cirolanidae; genus Bathynomus; species Bathynomus jamesi. Next base: position 5,311 of record JAJOZX010009939.1, on the reverse strand, counting down.
TCACGAATAAAAAATATATATATATATTATGTTGCATTTATCAGTTATCTACAAAATATCGATCTATGTTTAGACTAATAATTTGGTTATTACATAATACTATGCCGTGATACACAAAAATTTCTAGTTTCTCGTCAACAAAGAGTCCCCGGAGTTTAGAAACGGATTCAATTTAGAGAAATTAAAAACTTGTAATGTTCTAACCCACAACACATTGAATGTTAATTTGGGACTATTTACAATAAGCCGTTTTAATTTCGCATCTATCGTTTTAAATAAGCCGCAGGTATTTTCTGCAGCTAAATTATTACGGTTTCAACCTCCAGAACCTATGGTAGGTTTGCAAAAATAAAAATCTGATCAATCTGTATGTTCGTGACAATGTAATTTAAAGAATATTAGCTAAGAATTTGCAAGTTAACTATATAAAGCAATAAAATAAATTTTATATTATGAAAATTTCTGCATGATACTCATCCATTTTTTAAAATCTATATACAGTATAAACCAGTCGTAGCTAAGAAACGAGACATGATGAACAATGTGGGCATACGTTTAGAGCATTTTTAATTTTCGTCACTAATACTGAAAAGCTAAAAATAAGAAATGTAAATGAAAATGAAAAGGCTTATTGGCAGACTATAGACCATATGACAAATATTATTAATACAATGACAGTTCATATACTAAGGATAGAAATATATACATTTGATTAGAAATAATACTGTAATGTCGAAGTTAAGTGGAGCTACAGACAGACGTTTTCGTACCAAGAAGTCCATAGCTTAGAGGATAAATGGCAGGACTCATGGAGAGCTTGGATAATGGGGTGGTGATTCTTTGCAATAGACTGTAGTCTTGTTACCTGCGGGAAGCTCGGGACATTACGGGTAGCAAACATTTGCGAAGCTGAGCATCTCGGGGTTAATTTATGTTGATTTCATGTCAATATCAGCATGCTTCACAGCCCTTTCAGTCATTGTGACCTTAGATCGTACCAGAACTATGGTCTTGACAAAGCACAATGTGTTAAATTTAAATATTGATTTATTGTTATTATTACATATATATGTACACGTGTTAAGAGTATTTTAATTAAATATAATGATTTCAATTCCCTTCGTAATAAAAACATCTGGCAACTCTACCCCAATCTTGCTATATATTTCTCTCAGTAATTGTTTTCAGGCTAGTTGTTAAGTTTAACTTTTTTTAACGACTATTAGTTGCTACTAATCTTCTTCTTATTATATATATTATATATATATATATATATATATATATATATCCAAATAAGTAGGTTCCGGTAAAAAAACTTTCTTAATAGAAGCAATTAAAGAAAACGGGATGTTGAGTTTGTGGGAGTTGGCATTTTTAAATAGATTCAGTGGAAATAGGTACTGAAAGTTGAGAGATTTTTCATCAAGAACCTTTCTAGTTGTAGTCATTGTTATCGCCTATTCACATTACTTTAATTATCATTTCTCTAATTTATCGACTGTTCACAATTCCTCATAATTCTCATAATAAACGTATTTGTTTTCACTTTTCTTTCACCCAGTCAGTCACAGTATTTACATCAATCACACAGAATGTACATGCTTATTGTTTTTGTCACTAGCTGTACCAAACATGTCTTTACAAACTGAAGCGTACCGTTATACAACGTTTAAAATGTTATAATTTAATACTTTATGATATCAGATCTCGTATAAAAAACATCATTTTCTGTACAAATGGCCACAAAATACTTTCAATCCTAATATATGTACGTATAGAACGCAGCATACGCTTTTTCACCTGTATTAAAAACGTAAAACTGAAATTTGTATCAACATGCGATCTTAGATTCTGCGAAGACGTAAGTGAGCCCTAACATTTAATTTAAAATTATTTAACAGATCATTCGAGGGAACTGTACATCGATCTCATTATAACTTCTGACTCATAATAACCCGCTATGCATATTTACACGAGTCGAATTTAAATAATAAATATATATATATATATATATATATATATATATATAAGGAGTTTGTATGTGGCATTCCAACAGAAGACAGGAAGTGTCTGAACCCTGTTTCTTCCATCACTGTCCTCCTCACCGGGTGTCAGGAAATGATTGCCCCCCCCCCTGTAGAGCAAAAACTAGAGGAGATAGATAAAAACCGGCGAGACCAATTGAAAGAGCGTTAAAATCTGAATAAAAACCATTATATTCTATTCCTGTGATTTTAATTCTTACCATTTTTTCCCCACAGAAACCATGGCATCATCTATTTTGAACGATTCAGAGAAAAAGCGAGTTCTTGACCGCATTCGAGCTGTCACATTTCGTGAAGCAAAGGAAGCTGGTGCAACTTTCATAACTCGACACTGGGTGGCTGAGAGATTAAAAAGATCAAAAGACTTTGTCAAAAGGAATTGGAATAAGAATCCTGAAGATTGTGAAACAGAATTTCGAGGAGGAAGACCGGAGAAATTATTTCAAGAATCGAAAGACATTGTGCTTGCTGCATCACGGCGCCGAAAGAAGAGCTGCTCTGAGGTAGCGAAAGAGATACTTATCCGTCGTGGTAAGATAGTCAATCGGCAACTTGTGCATCAATTTTGAGTTCGCCAAGGCTTGAGTGCTTGGCATGAAATAGCTAAGCCACGGAAGAGTGATCTTAATATTGAAGATCGGCTATGGTTTTGTGATTGTCAGCGATGAATTCTTCGTTTATGTCTCCAGAAAACCAAATTTTCAGAATGATCGGGTTTGGGCAACAACTCCTGATGAAGTCCCAGACGACCAGAAGTATCGAGAAATAGTAAAAAATCCAGCATGTGTGGGTGTTTTCATTATGTTCTCTATTCGGAAGCTCATCTGGGTTATCAAACCAAGAGGAACCAGTTGGGATGGGCCTTATTTTCGAAATGTAATTTTAGCCCAACATGTAATTCCGTTTTTGAAAGACCCCGAGTGTGTTTTGGATGTTGAACAGGCAACCTTTCTTCACGACAAAGCCCCCTGTATGAAAGCACTTGCGACTCAACAACTGCTTAAGGAAAATAACATTGATTTTTTTTGGAAATAATGAATGGCCTGGCAATTCTCCCGATCTTAATGTCTGTGAACATGTCGGATCCATCATGAAGGATCGGGTGGAGTCCTTAATGCTGGAACAACCAATTCAGAATCGGTATTCAACAGAAATTATGACTGCAAAGATCAATGAAGTCCTTGAAGAATTGAGTCATGATACCGATCTCTTTGAGACACTTCTGGGATCATACTCCCGTCGATTAATGGCCGTCAGAGCTGCAAATGGGGGCAACACCCGATATTAAAACAAGTGTTTTTTATTCAAAATTAAACGCTCTTTCGCGTGGTTTTGTCTGTTTTTTTCTATTCCTTTCAGTTTCTTCTGTACAGGGGGGGGGGGGGGGTCAATCATTTCCTGACACCCTTTTTACATGCAATAGCATCAATTGGTTAAGCTTTCTCTGAGTCGTGTTTGAACTCAGATAAGTTTTAATACGCACGATATTACTAAACGAGCGTTCACTACACGTAATGGTGGCAGGCATCACTATAATTAACTTTGCTTACGTAATCACAGAGGAGAAAAGAAATTACTGGTCAGGTGTCAGTGATTGCACGTGTGTAACTACATTACGTAGTATAGCCGCAAAAAGGGAGATTGCAGGAATGTTGCAATGTTGCAAGAGATAATGATCAAATGTTGCAAAGGGGGTGGGGTATAAAACAACACAGTGTTGCAAAGGGGTGGGGTTTGCAACAACTCAATGTTGCAAATGGGGATGGGGGTATGCAACAACTCAATGTTGCAAAGGGGGTGGGGGATACTGCAGGTGCAACAAGGGGTCATGAAACTTGGAGGCGGCGTTATCCCCCAAGAGAAAGAGAGGAGGAGAGAAAGGAGGAGATGTGTTCATCTGGCAGGAGCCAAGTGCATAATAAGACTTCAGCCGAGTGGGCGTTGTCTTATAGACTCCTAATCAGCCAGTTGGCTTAATCAGCCAGTTGGCTTAGAAGGAGCCAAGGGAGGAGGGGTATACCTGAAGTGGGAGAGGGGAGGGATCTTCGGGGGGAGAAGGAAGGATGACCTCCCCCCAAAGGGGTTGCCTTAGCCTAAGAGTGAAAGGATAGACGGAGGAGGACTTTGGGGGGACAAGGTGGGAGGTCCTAACCCCCCAAAGGGAAACTAAGCTAAGTCTTAACCTAAGAAGGGAAGGAGAGAGTTCTTTATTCGGCCGAAGTTCGCATCAAACTGCCAGCTCCGAAGCCAAGCGGGTCTTATATAGATGATGGTTGAGTTGCCAGATACCTTTTTAATTGTACAGGTATACATTATTAGGGTGAGTTGCTAGATACCATTTTAATTCGTTAACAAAGCATACAGACTTAAAATCGAAATTGACAAAAAGAAAATGATTGCACTGTGCAACAAAAAAAAAAAATTTCGTGTCCCAAGAATGAAAATACCTTATTCTTATAGTATTTTCTGTGCTGAATCCAAATAAGTGTAAAATTTCTCTATCAGGTCTGGTTTTTGTGTGACATGCAATTTAATTTTTAAAAACCCATATAGTTACATACTTATTAAAATATGATCGAAAAGACATACCTGTAGTTTAAAAAGTAGCTTGTTTTGATTTTCTGCTGTGCTTTGCCTCAGGCATGTCTCTCTTAAGAGTCCAGCAATAGTCAGCCAGCATACTGGGGCTCCATTTGCCTTGGTAACGGTTTTCCATGGCAGAAATATCCTGATGAAAACGCTCACCATGTTCGTCGCTTACCGCACCCAGGTTTTCCGGAAAAAAGTCCAAGTGAGAGTCCAAGAAATGAACCTTTAATGACATATTGCACCCCATTGCTTGGTAAGACTTAAGAAGATCTCCTACTATTTCAGGATAGTTTTCGGCCTTGTGATTTCCCAAAAAATTTGTGCAGACACTTTTGAAACTCTGCCACTCAGCTTTCTCAACTTCATTCAACTCTCCTTCAAATCTCTCATCTCTTAACAATTCTCTGATCTGAGGGCCTACAAAAATGCCTTCTTTAATCTTGGCATCACTGATCCGGGGAAACTTATTTCTCAAGTATGTGAATCCTGTTTGCGCTTTATCCATCGCTTTAACAAAGTTTTCCATAAGTCCAAGCTTGATATGCAAAGGAGGAAGGTACACTTTCTCAGGGTCAACAAGTGAACTATTCACAACATTTTTCTTGCCTGGAACAAGTGAGGTGCGTTTTGGCCAATCCTTCTTAACGTAGTGGTTTGCTTGTCCCTACTGTCCCACT